>CM044013.1:34022756-34322756 GCA_024085815.1 Flaveria linearis
ATAATAGCAATAATAATAGCAATAATAATAGCAATAATAATAGCAATAATAATAGCAATAATAATAGCAATAATAATAGCAATAATAATAGCAATAATAATAGCAATAATAATAGCAATAATAATAGCAATAATAATAGCAATAATAATAGCAATAATAATAGCAATAATAATAGCAATAATAATAGCAATAATAATAGCAATAATAATAGCAATAATAATAGCAATAATAATAGCAATAATAATAGCAATAATAATAGCAATAATAATAGCAATAATAATAGCAATAATAATAGCAATAATAATAGCAATAATAATAGCAATAATAATAGCAATAATAATAGCAATAATAATAGCAATAATAATAGCAATAATAATAGCAATAAAATAGCAATAATAATAGCAATAATAATAGCAATAATAATAGCAATAATAATAGCAATAATAATAGCAATAATAATAGCAATAATAATAGCAATAATAATAGCAATAATAATAGCAATAATAATAGCAATAATAATAGCAATAATAATAGCAATAATAATAGCAATAATAATAGCAATAATAATAGCAATAATAATAGCAATAATAATAGCAATAATAATAGCAATAATAATAGCAATAATAATAGCAATAATAATAGCAATAATAATAGCAATAATAATAGCAATAATAATAGCAATAATAATAGCAATAATAATAGCAATAATAATAGCAATAATAATAGCAATAATAATAGCAATAATAATAGCAATAATAATAGCAATAATAATAGCAATAATAATAGCAATATAATAACAATAATAATAACAATAATAATAACAATAATAATAACAATAATATAATAATTAATAATAGTAATAATAATATAGTATAATAATTATAGTAATAGTAATAATAACAATAATAATAATAATAGTAATAATAATAATAGTAATAATAATTATAGTAATAGTAATAATAATACTAATAATAATAATAGTATACATAATAATAATAATACCAATAATAATAATAGTATACATAATAACATAATAATAGTAATAATACCAATAAATAATAATAATAATTAACCGTCAACCATTAATTTTATAAACATTATAAATAATGATAAATACGTTTTTTTTCGCAGATATGGATGCCGACGATGCTTTTATCTCCGGCATTGATGACTGCCAGTTTTTACAGTTCGAGTAGGGGACTACACCGTACGAGCGGTTCAGGACCCTGAGAGCACGAGTGCCGGCACCGGGGACCGTCTTGTCGGAGGACTTCTTACAGCTTGTTGGAGAGCGGGACCGTTTTTTTGAGATTATCGGCGAGTACGGCCCGTGGGAGCAGCTATTCCGGATGAGCAATGATGCCCATCGAGAGCTGACCGTGGAGTTCTACTGCACCTTCACATTCCGTCCACGTGAGCAGGGACTTGCGGAGCTGGACGAGGACGACATAGCGGACGGTCGTGCGCCCGCGGAGGTTTCTTTCCGGTTGTTCGGGCACCTCCACCGCATGTCACTTCGGCGGTTCGCTGTCGTCAGTGGCCTCTACACGGTGGTGGAGGTCGGACAGCCGATGTACACCACGGCCTTGATTCGCGGGGCCGACGACTCCGATCAGGTTTGGTGGCCTGCCATTGGCGACGGACCGTACGGTGGTGATCCGAGGTCATCTCATATACGAGACCCTCTGTATACATACATTCACCGACTCATCGCCACGTCCATCACCGGTCGTGGGGCGAGGACCGACAGGGTCAACGCCGCCTACCTTTTCTTTCTTCAGTGTGTACTCACACACCGACACTGCCACCTCGCGCATGCCCTCCGCTGATTATTTTGCTAGTTATTATCTTCGGCAGTCGCGAGGGGCGTTAGTGGGCGGGAACATCGTTTCCCGGATCGCTCGGGGCTTGGGGTACGCGCACGCCATGTCCCAGCTCCCGCTACCTCCGACTCCTGTGCGTGTGGCCGCCCGGACCACCGCCAATGGGATGAGGATCGTTCGGAGGTTCCCCGACGGCACGTGGCACCTGCTCAATAGATACCATGAGCTCGTGCCATGGGTGCCCGAGCCGTTGGTGGACCCCCCCGAGCTGGCGGGGGCTGAGGTCCACCTTCAGGATGCCCACGAGCCCCTTGGCGGCGGGGAGGATCAGCCCATTCCCCCGCCGCACGACCAGGACCCGCCCCAGCATCCTCAGCGCGTGTACCATGCCGTGCGATTGCCTGCTCATGTTCTTGATATGCTTCAGGACACACGAGACATCACGAGGCTAGAGTATATGCTGGACTGGGTCATCCAGCACATGGTCGCCGACTATGCCGCCTCCGGTACGCCGTTGTTGTCACAGCCACCGAGGCGGTTAGGCCATGACGGTGCTGGCCCATCCGGCGCGGGCGGGTCTGGTGATTTGTATTTTATTTTTTTTTGTATGTAAAAACTCGTTGTATATATATGTGTGCAGTTTCAGTTATGATGACTTGTGTATTTGGTTGTGTTTGTTTGGTTGTGTTTCTTTTTTTTTGTTTTATATTTGTAATGTTGATAATGTTAATTGTATATGTTTGATAACAACTGATTTTTACGATTAGGTCAACCATGTGATAAAATAACAACCAACTTGTTTAATAAATAATTAAACACAAAAAGTACTTGTAATATGATAATTTAATAATAAACACAAAACACAAACACGTATGTTACGATTAGGTTAACCGTGTGATAAAATAAAATAAAAACAAACTAGTGTGACTACTCAAATTTAGAAAATATATACAATATGTCTGTATAATGACAACCGATTTTTACAAACTCGTAAACAAATTAAACACAAAACCGTCACATTAATAATAAATAAATACTTGTAATAAGATAAATTATTAATAAACACAAAACACAAACTTGTGAGTTACGATTAGGTTAAACGAGTAATAAAATTAAAATAAAAACAAAGTGATATGACAAAAACATATAAAAAATATAGGCAATATGTCACGGTTTGGCCAAACCGTGACATATAGACCCCAAAACCCTAACTGCACACAATAAATCCCTAATTAATTACGTACCCAATCATTGTTAACGGATCCCCAGAGCTACTGTCACGGTTAGGCCTCACCGTGACAGTTAGGTCTCACACCTGATTGAACGGTCACGGGAAGGCCTAACCGTGACCGTTTGAATCGATTTTTTACAGGAAACTGCGGTATGTGCAGAATTCTCGATGAAATTAAAGATAAATTTAATTTTCTAAAACTAACAATTATTCAACACCCTTGCCGAAAGTAACACGCAAGAGCCTAACAAATTTGACTTTCTTCACTAGAAACAAACAAATCAACTCCACTGTGAATAAAATAATGGTTAAAAATATATTTTCTGAGTAGGTGGTGGAAAAATTGAAAGCAAAAGAAAAAAAAGAATCGGTTAGTCTAGGAGTGCATGAATAAATTCAAAATGTTAGATTAACATTAAATTGTGTTAAAATTACATAATTAATGTTTTGGTTAAAAATTAGAGGATAAAAAATTAATATTCGGCCGGTTAAGCTAGCTTTCTGGTTTTTCTCATAACTTTATAGTCTATTTTTTATAATCTGTTCACTATATATAGATACATATATTTATGACTGCTGGGTTACAAAGAAATCGCACGAGAAATAAATAGAGGTTGCAGAAATGCGAATGCTGAGGTGGATGTGTGGAAACACAAAATGAATCGGATAAGAAACGAAGTGTTTCGTCAGAAGTTAGAAGCGGCTTCTATTGCAGATAAAATACGAGAGGGAAGATTAAGATGGTTTGGGCATGTCAAGAGAAGACCAATGGCTGCACCGGTTAGAGCAGTAGAGAACATCATCCTAGAGGGTAGGAAGTGTAGAGGAAGACCTAGGTTGACTTGGGAAGAGAAAATTAGGAAAGATATGGTAGACTTGCACCTCTCCGAGCACATGATCGAGGATAGGAGTGAGTGTAGGCGTAGAATCAAAATTAAGGACTTTTAATGGGTTCTGCATCTAGGAAGGGACTTTTTGATTGCGTCTTGCAGGGCTTGTTGTGTATGTAGTCTGCTTTTGCCCTTTTTAGGGGAATCTTGCTGCTTCTATGATGTATGCTTGTTCATTTTTTTTCCTTTTGGTGATATTTTTCTGTATGTTGTATGTTGTGTGCTGTATCATTTATCGTATTTTTGATTATATACTGATTCACTAGTTAAACGGATATCCGATTTTTTCAGTGAACCAAAAAAATTGTCAAAATCATTTAAATTCATATTACAATCCATGAGTAGTCAAATGCCTAAATAGTAATACAACCAACCAAAATACCAACTAAAAATCCTAAAAAATTTAAAACAGTTTTATAACCAAAATAGAATAGTTAATCATTTTCAAAAAGTCCAATCTTGAGTTCTCGAGCATATTTGCAAACTACCAATCTTGATATCTTCCATCATCACCACATGATCCACACGTTCACTGCCTACAACCAAAGAGACAATAAGATAGAACTCATGACATTTTATTAAAACTATTCTAATCAAGTTGGCTTGTGGTGTATTGCTATAATAATACTAAGAAAAGAGTATTATCATGTTGGAATATTTATGTATAAGCATGAAAGTTTCTTTTTACTTTTTGTGGCTACACTTGTATGCCAATTCACTTTTTGTGGCTGCAGCCTGCACTTGTATGCCAATTCACTTTTTGTGGCTGTATTACTTTTTGTGGCTGCACTTGTATGCCAATTCACAATTCACACAATATGTTATAGTTTATTTATTTTATTCTATTCTTTAAATTGCAAATCACCATGAATGCTAATGCTATAAGTAAGAAAGACTAAAGATAATTGTTGATAATTGTTGTAATAAAGATACCTTAAAACCATTCCGATGATTCATCACTTGTTTCATCAATGATAATTGTTGGTTGTTCCATGACTAAATCCTTCAAGCCTATGATACAATAGAAAAAACATTAAAAAAACATATGTAACAAAAATCAACAAAAATGAAAAATGGTAATTTGCTACTAACCTTCTCCTTCCATTTTCTCGATCTCGAGTAAAGTGTCTTCAATCATAATTGTATTATTAGAAGCACGCAACCAATCTTGTGCACAAACCAATGCTTCTACCATTCTTGGGGTTAAGGAAGTTCGGAAACAATCAAGCACCCATCCCCCGGTGCTAAAAGCGGACTCAGAGGCAACGGTAGAAACAGGAATAGCAAGAATATCTCGAGCCATTTTGGCAAGAATGGGATATCGACACTGTTGAACTTTCCACCAATTTAATATGTCAAAACGTGCGTCCATAGGTTCACGATCCTCCCCAAGATATTTGTCTAACTCATTTTTTTTCAATGATGTTTCCGAATTTCCCATGGCCATTTCAAATCGCTTCTTCATAAGTTCCTCAATGTCCATTACAACCTGTTCATCGCCCTCTACACGTCTAGAACTAGAAGCCGACGCAGATGATGACACCACAAATTCATTTTCTTTTCGAGGCATAGATCTCATATAAGATTCAAACAAAGTAATCATGTTTAATTCTACACTTTTCATGACATTTTCAGTTATAAAATTCTCTTTAACAAGAAACTCCATGTAATGCCACTTTCGTCTCGGGTCAAGAACCACAGCAATAAACAAAAATTGATTAATCTTAGCAAATTCACCCCAATACTTTAGATACTTTTCTTTCATTTTATGTGCTATTTGACTAATTGAGATATCAGCATGCTTAACCAAACCCTCAATCACAGTGCCAATTCCAAAAATCTCATGCAAATAAGCATTAGAAGTCACATAGCGGGAACCTGAAAATCTTAACGTAGCATCAAAAAAAATCTTCAAAAAGGCAACAAGCTTTTAACATCGGTCCAATCATCCTCATGTATTAAACCACCTTCACACCTCTTAATCTCTTTCTCACAGTTAGAATCCCTTAATAATAAGTTAGAAAATGTTTTTTTGAATTTAATAGCAGATTCTAGCATTAAAAAAGTGGAGTTCCAACGGGTTTCAACATCCATACACACTAAACTCTTGCTCTCTATTTTCTCTTCTTCAACACAAGCTTTAAATTTTTGAAGTCTAGCAGGAGAAGACCTCACGTATTTAACAAGGGCACGTACTTTTTTGATTGATTTCTTCAAATTACTAAGGCCATCTCTAACAACTAAGTTCAAAATATGAGCCGCACATCTCATATGTAAAAAATCTCCCTTCATAACTCCAGAATCCCAATGATCAAAAACCTTTTTCAAATGTTGAATAGCTATATCATTAGAGCTAGCATTATCTACTGTGACAGTCAAAATGTTTTTTAAACCCCATTCAAGTAAACACTTTTCAACCGCTCTCCCAATTAATACCCCCGAGTGACTAACAATTGGGCAAAAATTTATGATTCTCTTATGCAAATGCCAATCGTCATCTATAAAATGTGCAGTTAAACACATATAAGATAAATTCTGTCCTGAAGTCCAAGTGTCTGTGGTTAAACATATTCTAGACGACATATTGTTAAAAATATTCACTAATTTCCTCCTTTCCTCAATAAAATATCCATAGCAATCTCTTGTTGCAGTCGAACGTGAAGGCACGTTAAAATGGGGATTAATAACCTTACAAAAAGCACGAAAACCCTCTCCCTCCACAAAAGAAAAAGGTAATTCATCAACTATCAACATTTTTGCTAAGGCTTTCCTAATTACTTCTTGGTTAAACTCCCATAACCGAGGAACTGTTAGGTTTTCAATGGAACCATCATCACTAACACGTGTCTTAGACTCAAGATCAAGCAGCTTTTGTCTTTTATCTATGTTTGGAGGGTATTGTTTACACGTGTTGATGTGATTTTTCAAAGGGGTAGTCCCACTTTTTGTTGAACAACCAATTCTTCTATGACAATATATACACTCAGCCAAATCAAGTACATCACACTCAATATAATGATCCCACCAAATAGATCTTTTTTTGTTCGTACGTGTGAAACAAGGTTCACTTACATTTGAGGGTGCGCTTGGAGGTTTTCCATCTTTTTTTTGCTTTTGGTTCTTCTTTTGTTTGGCCTTTGACATCACCTTGTTTTCAGACACTCGCTCATAATCTGAGTTTCTTGTGTTGGTATCAGGGATGTCCATTGAAGCGTGAACAAATCTAATTTGAATAATAAAAAAATAAGAAGTGAGAACATAATCAATAATCGCAGCTTTCAATAATCGATAACAGGAGAGTGTGAGAACATAATCAATAATCGACTAACCTTTGTTGACGAAGGTCGTTTAGGGTAGAACCAACACACCGCAGCTGTCAAATGGCGATTAGAGTAGCCACCGAGCCACCGAGTCACCGCAGCTGTCAATAATCGCAGCTGTCAATAATCGATTACAGGAGAGTGTGAGAACATAATCAATAATCGACTAACCTTTGTTGACGAAGTTCGTTTAGGGTAGTACCAACACACCGCAGTTGTCAAATGGCGATTAGAGTAGCCACCGAGCCACCGAGTCACCGAGCCTGAACAAAGGATGATTACTCGATTAGGGTAGAACCGACTCACTTTGAATGAGTCTATGAGAGTAGAATCGCATACAACATACCTGATTACTCGAAGATTCGAAGTCGACGATGAATCTTGAAGGAGATCTGGAGTCGAAGAGATGGAGCCTGGAGGGTGGAGGCGGATGTTTTGAGATTAGGGTTATTGTGTTTGTGTGAGTGAAATATTAAAATGTGGTTTTATACTTTTATATATAATTAAAAATTAAAGAAATATATTTAATATTTCGGATATTTCGGATATCCGAATTATCCGAAATTTTCCAATATTACTATCCGAATCCGAATCCGAATTTTCGGATATCTGAATTTCGGATATCCGAAATTTCGGATACTTCGGATTCGGAATTTCGGATAAATCGGATTCGGTTTCGGATTCGGATCTTTTTGCACACCCCTACGTTTACCAATCTTGTCATATTCATCCAGTCCGTTAAATTCATCCAGTCCGTTAAATTCATCCAGTCCGTTAACTCCATCCAACATTCTCAATTAAATGAGGGGTATACTGGTCATCTTACATATATGTTTCATTTTTCTATTTTTTAAACCCGATTTAATATATCCTCATTAAATACATTGATATTTTAGTCCCTGTGTTTTGGACAT
This sequence comes from Flaveria linearis, assembly GCA_024085815.1. Classification (NCBI taxonomy): domain Eukaryota; kingdom Viridiplantae; phylum Streptophyta; class Magnoliopsida; order Asterales; family Asteraceae; genus Flaveria; species Flaveria linearis. The sequence continues at coordinate 34,030,935 of CM044013.1, forward strand.
GTTTGCCAATTTAGTCCAAAAAACCCACCACCTTATCATAAACACCACATTACCACCACCCTTGATGGAACCACCACACCACCACCACATCACAAAACCATCATCCATCACAATAACCAACAAACCATCACCACCACCCTATCATAAAACCATCAACGCCACACCAGACTGTCGCCACCACCACACACTAGATCTCCGCCATCATCACACACACTAGATCGCGACCACCATGTGAACCCTAGAAACCAACCATTAATCTCGAACTTGTAACAAACTCCTTTAAAAATGTATACGGAATCCTTGAAAACGAGTATTGTAGAGGTATTAGTAGGGTTTGATATGTGTTTTCGAAGTGGTATGTTACAATTTCAAAATTGATTGTCGATTTCTAAGGTTTACATGATAGCGATGATCCAGTGTGCGTGGTGGTGGTTGGCGCTCTGGTGTGATGTTGGTGGCTTTGTGATGGGGTGGTGCCGGTGGTTTGGTGGTTCTGGTGACGGTTGTTATGGTTCTTTTAGGACTGAATTGGTAACTATGCCCAAATCACATGGACTAAAATAGTAATGTATTTAAAGACATATATTAAATCAGGTTTAAAAAAGAAATATAAAAACATATATGTAAAATGATCAATATACCCCTCATTTAATGAAGAATGTTAGATGGAGTTAACAGACTGGATGAATATGACAAAATTTGTAAACGACAGGGATACAGATATGAAAAAACAAACTATTGAATGAAAGTGATAATTTTCACTAAACTACAGGACGAAAATAACAACTTACTCTAAAAATATATATATATTGTTTTCTGAGTAATGGATATTTAAACACCATGCTTCTTAAAGTTAGCAATGAAAAGCAATGATGTATTATATTTAAGAGTAAATTACGCTTTTAGTCCCTGTGGTTTGGTGGTTATAACGCTTTTCATCCAATAATTTAAAAACGATCGGTTTAACCACTGTGGTTTAAAATTTGTCTCAATTATGTCCAAACCGTTAAGTCCATCCAATTACTCTGTTAATATTTTAGAAAAAGACCAAAATACCCTTGGATTAAAACTGTTACTTATATATATATAATCCTAACCCCAATTTTTTTCTTCCTCCACCAAAAAGATATTATCTCACCATCAACAACAGATTGAGCCACCACAAAAATTGACAGTTGTTCTTGATTCATCACTAGTTACCAAACCATCTCCATCACACCACCAGGCACCACCATCTCTTCATCTCACCATCACCATGTTATATATGTATATACACATGGATATTATGTGTGTACTTTTCATCTTTTTTCTCCCCCAAAACCACCGCCAACATAAAAGAGATGAGGTTAAAAAGAGATGGAGTTTGGCCGACAACCTCACACCCCCAGTATGATCACCATTTTCGTGTCTAAATTCGCTTCTTTCCGGTAAGATACGTGTTGCTCACTACCACCGCCGCCGCTGTCCTCCGGCGGCGTCATAGCGTCTGTATCGAGTAGCAGCCGCTGCGTCATCGTTACCCACCACACTAATAGCCGAGAAAGATCACCTTAAAGCAACAGAAACTGGATCAAAGTGCAAGATTATGCAACTAGGGTGTAGATCTCTTTCCTCCACGGGAACCGAACGGCAAAAGAGATCGCAACTTGGGGATCCATTTGATTATGAACTCTGAAGATCTTCAATTCCATATGTTCTTGTGCTCTTTGCAAACATGAATTCATGGGAGAAAGATGGGGCTGTTCGATTCTTCGTGGTGAACTTGATATTATGACGAAGAACTATGCTCTATTCAAGAAAATTTTGGGGATTAAAGGTTAAACATAGTGAAAATTGTTGGTTGGATGCTTGGAGAATGGTGGCGGTGCGGTGGTTTAACGAGCGAGAGTGGCGATGGTGGTGTGAGTTTGTGGGTCAAAGTTGAGATAGAACATATCAGATGGAGATGGTGATGGTTTGATGGAGATGGTGATGGTATGGTGGTTTTGGTTTTAAGGGGAGATGGGGAAAGGGTGAGGGTGGGGGTATGGATTATTAAAATATATTATATTAGGGGTATTTTTGTCTTTTCATAAAAAAATTAACAGAAAAATTAGACGCCGTTAGTGAAACGTAGTTAATTGTGACAAAATTCAAACCACAGTGGTTAAACCGGGCGTTTTTAAACTATTGGATGAAAAACGTTATAACCACCAAACCACAGGGACGAAAAGCATAATTTAGTCTATATTTAATTTCGTAATCAGAAACTTTGCATTGAAAATCCTCTATGGAACCAAATTCTTGAATGCTGTTGCATGTTTGAAAAAAGAATCAAAATCAATTGGTTGATACAAAACTCATGAGGAAGAAAACGACAAATAAGATGTTGTTTTGAAGAAAAGTAAAAACAACTAAGAATGATTTCTTTAAGAAATTAATAGAAGCAATCTTTTGTATAAAAAGTAAATGTTACATCGGTTAAAAGTTCTATCGACTACAGATCTAGAAATAGAATGCTCGTGTTTTGTTGAAAGGATATCATTTTGTATATATAGATTTTAATTATTTTTGACTTAATTTTAGTTTTAAGGTTTAATTAAAGTAATTATTTTCTTTCAAAATATTAAAAATATTAATTTACATCCCAAAGGTTCATATGTTATTTCAACTTCACTTTAAATGTTTTATTATTTTAAATAAAGCTGAAACAACTAATAAAACATTTAAACTGAAATTAAAACAATTCATAAAATTTTTATAGGTAAATTGATTTTTAAAATCTTTTGAATGATTTTCGTATTTTCACATTCACTTTCTCCTTAAAACAATGCCTATATATAGGCTTCCAGCCTGATGGTCAATGGCTTTTCCCGTAAGGTCTTCTTGTGAAGGTCATGGGTTTCAATCTTTGAAGCATCAAACTACTAATTAACGGTTGAAATATGTTTATTGTTCTAGCTGGGTAAATGACACGCAAGTCAAAGGCTCAGGAGAGCTAAAGCTCTTGAAAAAACTTCTAAAACAATAGCTAACGAGCATTTGATACAATAGCTAACGAGCATTTGATACAATGATACCCGAGCCTCTACAATTGTTCTTTCCTTCAAAGATCATGGATCTTAATTTTCAGATCAACATCTCGAATAAATTTAAAAGTAAACAAAGTGACCGTAAAATAAACTTTTGAAACAATGCGTCCAAAACCACGCGTTGTGGATGCAAAATAGCACAAAACTACGTTGTTTGACGCAAAACAACTCAAAACTGTGTTGTTTGATGCAAAACATCATAAAACTACACTCCTTTATAGCACAATTATGTAATGTTTTGATAAAATACCATATAAAAACATTAAAATACAACATAATTTCACATCGTTTGTTTTTTATTTAAAAAATAACAATACTATACTCAATTTAATATAAGACACTGGTTCCAGGAAGCCTCACACTTGATCATTCACAGCATATCAAAGATTTAAAGCATTCATTCAAGTAAACAGTGCAGCGGAAATTACTTTAATTCAAACTCGTCAATACATAATTCAAAGAATACATTAACATTGTTTTAAATACATCAAACAAGTCTTAAAAGAGTGTTTAATAATCTTCTTAGATTTGGGATGCTAGTATTCAGTTGCCAAGAAGCTTTGGATCCATGCCCCCATCATTCTAAGCCTAACAGCTCACTTGTCAAACTAATATGTATACAAAAGTCAGCTTCGCTGAGTGAGTTCTAGGTTTACTTTATCAGATTATCTTTTAGTGAGATATGTTAACTTTATCATTCCAAAGTACTAATCACAACAACAAACATTTATGTAAGGTTTACACTTAAAGGCTGACGCAACCAAAGCAACCAAAGAACTTCCAGCATGCATGCATGAAGTGTAAAGTAGGGTTACGTCGAAAGTTTTATATAACTCAAAGAAAATATTCTAAGTGTAAAATCTTTTGAAGCCAAAGACCAAATCTTCTGAAGCCAAAGATGAAGTCTTCCGAATCTTTAAAGACAAAGTCTTTCAAAGCCAAAAGACTAAAGATTGATTTCTTTCAAAGAGAGAGAAGACATGCTTTCTCTGATCACCTTTTTACAAAAGCTGACCAACTTTTCACTGCCACTCTGAAGACTCACCAACTTGTATAAGTTGGTGAAAAGGTGCATGCTTTTGTAAACTATAGATTATGGTTCATGGTCTGTAACTTTCTACTTTGTACATTTTAACCTTTTTGTAATAGATTAGGATGTGAGCTATAGCATATCATAGTCACAAGTCAAAAGGCAATCTGCCTTTTGACTGTACATTGATCTTGTTGTCTAGATTAGTGTTTCCAGCTGGCTTTTAAAGTATAGGCAGCTGTAGGATGTAGTATAAAATATCTCAGATTCTTGTATTTATCTTTATGCTTTGTAACACTTGTATTAGAACTTAAGAGCAATATACAGCATTCTTGAAAACCATACTTATCTTGTTCTTGGTCTTAGTTCTGTCTCATTACTTACTTGTGTTCTTTGTATCATTCACTTAACCCCGATTCCCTATTTGATTTGTTAAGTGTTCTAACACTCTCCTTATTATGAAACTGATTGTATTGACCATTCCTCACTTGGTCCTATAATTGGTACCAGAGCATTTTAGGCAATTGATTGTAAGATCTCACCATCTTAAATCTCATCAGTTTGACGAATCATTTAACAACTCAAATCGCAGCTCTCATAAAGGCTGATATGGAAACCGGTACTATGACAAAGTCTCCACTGATCACTCCTGATGACTTTGATACTTGGTGCCAAAGAATGGAAGGCTTCATCAAGTCTCAAGACAGAAGGATGTAGGGATCTTCTGTCTCTGGACTTCATGTACCATGCACTTCTTCAGCTACTTCTAGAGGTGGCATGATACCAAAGCCAGTGGCTGACTACTCTAAAGAAGACTGGAAGAAGATTGATGTAGATCAGAAAGCTATGATCGCCCTTCAAACTGCTCTTCCAAACTCTATCTATAGAGGTTTTAAGAAGTGCAAAGCTGCTAAGTAACTATGAGATGCACTGAAGCTAATGTTTGAGGGGTCAAATAAATCTAAAGAGAACAAGAAAGACCTCTTGAAGCAGCAGTTTCAAGAACTTCACCTTCAAAGCAGGTGAAACCATGACTCAATAATACTTTAAGTATGTTGAGATTGTGGATACTCTAATGGATGTTGGAGTAACTCTTGAGACTAGGGACATTGTGAGGAAGTTTATGTCCTCTCTTCCAGACAATGGACACACTATTGTGTGGTCATCAAGAGGACTGAAAATCTCAAGACCCTCATTCTCACTAAGTTATATGGTATCCTTAGTGGATACCAAATAGAGATGAACATGCAAAATCCATCTGGAAACTCCAACAATCAACAAAGTTCTATCCTTCATGTGGTTGAAAGGGATTACAAAGAACCATAACATTATCTCATCTGCTATCTTGACAACTCACAAAAAGGTCCTTTCATCACCTTCTCGGAGACACCAAGGGAGAGCTACATCGAAATAAGCCCATTCTAAGAGACAAGCTCATCACAAGCCTTTGTGTCTGCTGATAAAAGCAGTGACAACTTTCTCTTCACCCTTGAAGTTTTGGACTGCATCCATCCAAATGATCTTAGTACATGGAAATACTCCAGTAGATGGCTCTTCTCACTTATAGAGCCAAAAATATCTATAAGAGGATAGGGAGAAAGTTTCCCAGTAATGTATCCAGTGGAAAGTTTGGGCTAGACAAATAGTGGCCAAGCATAACCCAGACCAAACTACATTGGTGGAGCTCCACACACTGAGAAACCCAAGCAGCAAGCTGCAATTGCTGTTGAAGAAGGAGGCTTCGATTGGAGTTCCACGTTGAAGATGCATCTCCATACCAAGGACTGATGGCTGATCATGAAGAAGCCAAGGTATTGGAACATCTTTGTACCCCAGAATGCATTGTTAAAGTTAACAGATATAGGTTCTATAACTTAGAGATGAGATCTGACCTTGAGTCCTTAAACATCTTAAAAGCTTACTTCAAATAAGCTGAAAATGATTATAAACTTACAATAGAAGATATAGAGAAAACCATTTCAACTCTTAAGCATGAAGACAACAACTACATGACTCAAATTAAAGATCTCATCACTAAGTTAACTGAATGTCAGGCTGAGCTTGTGATCAGCAAAGCCAGAGCTGAAAAATGTGTTCTTGAAGAAGAGACCTTCAAGAATATTATATCCTCATCCTTACATGCAAAAATGTGTTATCAGAACATGCAGGGACTGGAATCTACTGAGATAGCTCCTCCACACTTTACTATCTGTAAGATCTCCAAGGTGTGAAACTTGTCAAGATGAGCTTCCCCTTATAGAACCCATTCAAGAAGAGGATGAAAAGGAGCTAGTGAAGGATGGATCTGAGATAAGTGAAGAAGATCATTCTAAGAAGGGTCACTATTCTCTTGAGGAAAGGAAAGACCTAGGGATGACAAAGTCTAAGCGGAAGAACTTGATCAGAGCAGCCAAGAGAATATCAGAGACGGCTTAAGATTTCAATTCCACTTTTAACTCCAAGCAGAAACAAGTCTTTATCGCTGCAGAATTTGAAATGGTAAAGGCTGAGGACTCAACTATGAACTCTAGTACTAGGATTTCTAGTTCATGTCCAACTCATCCCTTTGAAGAAGAGAAGGCTGATCAGCTGTGTATCACTGCTACACAGCCTGAACTATCCAGCTCCAAGAGCAAGCCTCACCCTAAGAAGTTTGTTGTATCTTCTGAGAAGATGAAGATGGAAATGAAAAGTGATCAAGCTCAGCCTTCCACTCAAAGGAAGACTCTTAGAAGGAAGTCAATTGATTGTATCATGTGCGGTAGTACTTCTCATCTTGCTAAGGATTGCATCTGCAATCCCAAAAGTACTATACAGGTGACTAAGAAGAAGACTTCTGAGAAGAAGAAAAAGAAGAAGAAAGCTTTGGGAGGAAAATCTCTTTCTTTCGGAAGCTCTAAAGTGGAAATGAAAACAAGTGAAAAACTTGTCTTAGTAAGAAAATTTGGTCTCGGAAGAAAGGAATGCTTCTGAAGCTTTGAAGCTTGCTCCAGTGAAGGCAAGATCTTCCAAAGGTATAGTCTCCAAAACTTTCGAAGTTATTAAAACTTCCAAAATGTTGAAGGTAGAGTCCAATCTTCCAAAGATGGTGTGGAAGATAAAGGAAGACATGTGACTGAAAGTTCTTTATCAACAACAACAAATGATCCTCAAAGTCTGAACATAGGATCAATCACTGTTACATTGTCATCAGTCCACTTTGACAAGCCCAGACCAATGAGGCTTGGTTTCTAAATGTAACTAACCATCTCCTTTTTGTGCAGGAACAACTAAAGATTAAAAGGAATATATGGATCATTAATAGTGGCTGTTCCTTAATGCTATTCCAGGAACATGATAGGCAATGGCTCTTTGCTTCAAAACATTAAGAAGGTTGATTGAGGGCCAGTTCCGTTTAGAGGAGATGCAGGTGGTTACATTACTGGAAGGGGCAAGATCATAAATGGTAAGCTCAGTATTGAAAATGCAAACTGTGTTAAGGAGCTTGGATACAATCCACTACGTGTAACTCAATTTTGTGATCAGAGACACAACGTGCTCTTCAATGAGTATGAGTGCATTGTTCTCAACCCTATGGCGATCATTCCTTAAGAGCATATCCTTATCAGAGCCTCCAGAAAAGGAAACATGTACAAGATGGATTTGAGAAAACATCCCTCTCAGGAGAAGTTTCTTGCTTTATATCTAAAGCAAATAGTGATGAGTCTTTCCTTTGGTATAAAAGAATGTGTCATGTAAACTTTAGAAACATGAATAAATTAATTAAGAATGATTTGGTAACTAGAATGCTAAAGAAAGAGTTTATAAGTGATGATCACTGTGTTGCATGCCTGAAAGGGAATCAACATAAGGTGTCTCACAAGCCAAAGGAAAAGAACTCTATCACTACTCTCCTACACTTGTTACATATAGATCTCTTTGGAAGTACCTCATATTGTTTGGTGATCATAAATGATTTCACAAGATTCACTTGGGACTTCTTCCTTAGAACTAAGGATGAGGCTCCTGAGATCTTGAAGAACTTCATTCTGAAAATTGAGAATCAATATGATCACAAGGTCAAGGCATAAGATGTGATCAAGGAACTGAATTCAAGAACCAAATCCATGACACAATTTATAATGGAAAGTGTATTACAAGACAATATAGTGCTAGCAGGACTCCTCAGCAAAATGTTATTGCTGAGAGGAGAAACAGGACACTTATTTAAGTTGCAAGAATCATGTTGTCTGACTCTAAACTATCCATCACCTTTAGAGCAGCGGCAGTCAATGTTGCCTGCTATATGCAAAATAGAGATTTAGTAGTTAAGACTCCTTATAGGTTGTGGCATAAAAGAAGACCTTTTATTGGTTTCCTTATATCATTTGGATGTCTTTGCACCATCTTGAATACCAAAGATAAAGTAGCCAAATTTGTTAAGAAATCAGATGATGGACACTTCATTGGATACTCCTCCCAAGCTAAGGCTTATAGAGTATACAATCTCATAACTAGAGTAGTTGAAGAGTCGGCCAATGTGACCTTCAATGAGCACACTCCCAATGTGAAAGGTTCTGGTCCTAATTGGCTGTTTGATCTTGATTTAGTTACCAACTGTTTTAATAAATCTTATGAGAATGTTTTAGGATCTGCAGGTAACTTATTAACAGGAGATCCTGATCCAAGATTTGAGCTAAGAAGACCAAGCAAGAATAATACTCTAGCTCTAATGGTAACTAATCCTGCAGATGGAGTTCATATCATCACAACCATGACAAATTCAGCTGATACATCTGAGGTGCCTACAAATTCTAGCTCAAAGGCGCAAGATTCAAATGAAAGAGCTTTAAATGTAGGAGGAAATATTGGTGGTGACAGTGATCAAGAATTTCTTGATGCTGATAACCACTCTATGGAAGACAACATCAATGATTTCATAAACTCATTGGATCAAGATTCTCTTGATAAGTGTGCAGATGTGGTGGGTGACACTTCATTATCGGATCTAAACTTCACAAATTTCGATCTGACAATCAACTTACTGTGATTCCTCAACTCAGGATTCATAAGTCACACCCCACTATAAACAATATTGAAGATGTTGACATAGGGGGTGAGAACAAGAGGACAAACCCATAACATAAAAGTTTGTCTACACTCTTGCATCTTATCACAGATAGAGCCAAAGAAAGTTGATGAGGCTTTGTAGGATGAAAGTTGGATTGAAGTAATGCAGGAGGATCTGCTTCAATTCAAAAGGCCAAAGGTTTGGAACCTATGTCCTCTTCCTCAAGGGAAGACCACTATAGGTACCAAATGGGTGTTTAGGAACAAGAATGATGATAGAGGACTAGTCATCAAGAATAAGGCTAGACTAGTTGTTCAAGGGTATACATAAGATGGAATTGACTACACGAATGTTTTTACTCCAGTGGCAACACTTAAAGTTGTTAGGATATTTCTTGCTTTTACTTCACTTAAGGATTTCAAGGTCTATCAACTTGATGTTATGTGTGCTTTTCTATATGGGGTGATAGATGAGGAGGTGTATGTTAAAAAACCACCTGGCTTTGTAGACTCAAATCATCCTAATTATGTCTACAAGCTTGATAAAGCTCTTTATGGGCTACATCAAGCTCCAAGGAAGTGGTATGAAACACTATCTCAGTATCTCTATTAGCATGGCTATAAGAGAGGTACTATAGATGGAAAACTCTTCATCAAAGTAATAGAGAATGACTTGATGCTAGTTCAATTTTATCTAGATGACATTATATTTGGGTCAACTAATCCAAAGCTTTACAAAGACTTTGAGGATCTGATGAAGAATATATTTAAAATGAGGTGATATGGGTGAACTCAATTTCTTTCTAGGAATTCAAGTGACTCGAGTTGACAATGGCATCTTCATAAGTCAGTCAAAGTATGTACAAGACATATTTACAAGATTCAACATGACTGAATGTAAGGTTGCAGAGATACCCATAGCAAGAAACCACTCCCTTGCACCTGATCTTGAGGGGGAGTGTGTAGATGAACATCTCGATAGAGCTATGAGTGGATCTCTTATGTACCTCATAACCAGAATTCCTGATATCATGTTTGCTACATATATATGTACAAGATATCAAGCCAACCCCAAGATGTCACACCTGGTTGCTATCAATAGAATTCTTAGATATCTCAAAAGTGCTCCCAAACTAGGCCTTTTAGTATCCAAAAAATTCTAACTTCAATCTGTACGCCTATACAGATAGTGACTATGGTGGCTATAACATGACTACAAAGTCTACATCTGGGGGATGTCAATTCCTTGGTAGAAGGATAGTCTCATGGAAATGCAAGAAACAATTATGTATGTCTACATTAACTACTAAAGCTGAATACATTGTTGCTACTAGCTACTGCGCTCAAGTGCTTTGGATTCAGAATCTAATGCGGGACTATGGATTTAACTTCAAGGAGACTCCAATCCACATAGACAATAATAGTGCTATCTCTATCACAGAGAGTCCTATGCAGCACTCAAGGACAAAACATATCAATATCAGGTATTATTTAATTAGAGATAATTTGAAAAGGATTGATAAAATTAGTCAAAGTTAACACAAATGAACAATATGTTGATCTGTTCACAAAGGCTTCTGATGAACAAATATTTAAACATCTTATGTCAGCTAACTAGATGATTAACTCTGAGTAGGTTTTCTTAAACATAAGTCAAGACTATTTCTAAAACATGTGTGTCCTAAGTTGTCTATATTATCACCTACATATGCCCAGTTTACTTTCGAAGAAAAATTTTCAAATGATATTCCTTAGAATTTGTGAAATTTTTTGACATATTTTCTCTAAGAATACATTAAGTTGTCTTCGAAGAACATTAAGTCTTCAAATCAGTTAACTACCTACAAGAAATTTACCTTCGGAAGAAATTTTGATATATGTTCTAAAGCTTAAATATGTTAATAAGTACTTATATGTTTTTGAAGGACAATTTTCTTCCAAAAACAATTTAGCCTCGGAAGATTTATTCTCTTATGAATAAACCTTCTAAGTTTTAATCTCTTCCAAACCAACTATGTCTCACAAGTAAAAATACCCTAAGTATTTTTCTTCCGAAGCAAATCTCCATAATGCTTAGAAATATCTTGCAAAGTCAAATAGATTTTAGAATTTTTTATAAAACGTCGAAGACTAATTACCTTCGGAAGATTTTCAACTTTCAAGAAAAATACCTTTTTGGGCGTCTTATTCAGAGGTAGGACGACATCCGGATTTCAAAGTTAATCCTTTTGCCTTAACTTTCTCTTAAATCCGTTTCATATATATACACCCAATGGGGTTCCCCCTATTTCCCTTTCCTCTTCATCTACAAAATTCTCTAACCTATAATTATCCAGAAACCACCATTGTTATTATCTTCCTTCACCACAAAGCTACCTCACAAATGGCCAACCTTGATCGAAGAAACCAACCAGATTTTTCCATGCATTTACACAGGAAACACAATCAGGTTGCTCTGTTGAACTTTGAGAAAGATCCTGGTTTCTCAGAGGTTTTTTGATTCTTGACTCTATCCAACTACTTCACCTCCCTCACCATAGATCCTCCACTTTATGAAGATCAACTATTGGAGTTCCTGGCGGACCTGCCAAGAGGTCATCATGGATGGGGAGAAGGCACTGTCTGCCACAATGAAGGGGAGGACAAACTTCATCACTCCAGCCTATATTAACACTCAACTTAGGTTGGATGATGTAGAAGGTGATTTGTCCTACCCAAAGTCTGCTGTTAACCAGTACTTCAAGCAGATGGGCTATGAAGGAGATTACTCCGTAAGAACCTTCAGGAAAGGTAAGGTCTCCTCCCAGTGGAAGTACCTCTTCCATGTGATCATTTATTTTCTATCCAACAAGTATGGAGGATGTGACCAAATTCCTAAAGACCTTTCCTACATAGTCCACAGTATGGTTCAGGGGGTCAAGTTTAGGGATTCTCAGTTTGTCTATAAAAATTTACTTGCTAACTTGGACTCTTTAAAATATTATATATTCCCTAGATATGTCAAGCACATTCTTAACTGTGAACTGGGCTCACAGTTAAGAGGAACACGTAACATTCTATAAATAAGATAGATAAAGCCCGACATCTTCAAGACTATAAGAAAGCCTACTGTGGGCTTCTCAGGGGTAGAAACAGCCCTTGTCCCAAAAATGATAGAGCTCATTGCTCAAGGTGACAACCTAGCAGCACCAGGTAGTGTTGAACCCATACCTTCTACTTCTCAATAACCCAAACACCCTAAAATAACCATAACCTACACAAGAAAATCCAAACGAACCCTTTCACAAGCTACTCAGCTTATGCAAGCCCCCATATCCTCACCCAAGCAGAAGGAAGTGGACACTGGAGCTCCCACTTCCCATGAGGAACAAACTAGACACTGGAGCTCCCACTTCCCCTGAGGAACAAACTAGACACTGGAGCTCCCACTTCCCCTGGGGAATAAACCACTCCTATCTCACCAAGGATCAATGCTAAGGTTCCTCCTGCTTAGCCTAATGAGCTTACAATCCTAATAGCCTTAAGCCTTCACTTAAAGTCTCAAAACTCTAGTGAACACCTTCAGGGGAAGTTACCATCCCCAACCTCTAGACCTTAACCAACCCATACCTAACCTAGAATTCTATGATGATAAAGACATAGGCTTTAATGAGTACCATGAGTCTATCTTCTCCACCCCTGCTTAAGGAGAGATGAGTACTCCTACATCACCCATGTCTAGCCCACATCATCCACCCACTACTGAGGTGGATCTCACTGAACAAGTTCAGGAGGTCCATATGGAAGAGGCTCTCACTTCTACAAGTGACTACCTTATTAAGACCTCAACCATAGCAACCTAGCTCATTGACACTTCACCTGAAGCTATCATAGTATAGAGGAAATCCAACAGTCAAGAACAAAGTGCTGGTGATGAGGATAAAGACCTTGGTCCTATTCTCTCATCCCCCTATGATTCCTCTGATGAGGATGAGGGGAATATGAAACTTATGGTGCAAAAACTTACTGAAACCTGCAGCTATTTAGTTTTCAAGGTCAGGCACCTGGAATCTCAGGTGACTAACTTGCAAAAGAGGGTCCATGATTAGCAACTTAAGATTTCTGATCTCAAGGAAAAACTAACTGGGAGAACTCTTAGAAGAACTCAACCAGGTCTACAAGAACATATGGATATGGTAGACCTAACCTCCAGCTCATCTATGCAAGAGGGTGATGCTATCAAAAAGGGGAGAAAGTCCTAGCAATCATAGAACCTGGGAGTTCTTCTCAGAGTATAGACGTTGAGGACACACCAGCCTCACTTGCAATTATCCATACTTAGTAATCTCCTCAAGTCCATATTGATATGGACTCACTCATAAAAAGCTTGTTTGACAGAGGCTGCTAAGTGTGGACAATTTCAAGTAAGGATGGTGAATCCTTAAAGTTCATACTCTGAGAAGACCTCATAGGTTCTGTGATTGTTAGGACTTTCTCCCCTTTTTTAGTAGCATCACCTTTTTGCATAGGTGAACTGGAGGTTAGGTCCATCGCATCCATAGGTTCTTATGGGCCTGGTTGAGTCCTTCTGAGTGTTCTCTCAGCTAACTCGCCATTAAGATCGGTGATCTTAAGTTTCTAGTCATTGACCTTTCTTTGTAATGTAGTCACCTGAGATTCCAGGTGACTAATCTTGGAGACAAAGTAGGTGCAGGTTTGAGTCAGTTTTTGCACCTTTAGTTTTATACTCCCCTCATCTTCATCAAATTAATCATAGGGGGATGAGAGAATATGACCAAAGGCTTCTTCCTCATCACCAGCACTATGTTCTTGGCTACTGGATTTCTCCTGCCCCATGACAGCTTCAGTTGAAGTGTCAAGGGATGGGTTGCCATGGTTGAGACCTTAATGATGTAGTCACTTACTGAAGTGAGAGCCTCTTCCTTATGGACCTCTTAAACTTGTTCAGTGAGATCCACCTCAGTAGTGGGTGGATGATGTGGGCTAGACATGGGTGATGTAGGACTACTCATCTCTCCTTGAGTAAGGGTGGAGAACAGAGACTCGGGGTACTCACTAAAGCCCATGTCTTCATCATCATAGAATTCTAGGTTGGGAATTGGTTGGTTAAGATCTAGAGGCTAGGGATGGTAACTTCCCCCTAAAGGTTGTTCACTAGAGTTTTGAGACTCTGAATGAAAGCTTAAGCTTGTTGAGGCTGTGAGCTCATCAGGAGAGCATGAGGAACCTCAACACTAATTATTGGTGAGATGAGAGTGGTTTGCTCCTCAGGGGAAGTAGGAGTTCCTGTCCACTTCCTACAGCATGGATGGTGATATCGGGGCCTGCATAAGCTGAGTAACTTGTGTAGGGGGTTTTTGGGTTTTCTTTTGTAGGTGATGCTTATTTGCGGCTGGGTGGGTTGGTGATAAATAGAATGTGTGGGTTCAACACTAGCTGGTGCTGCTAGGTTGTCATCTTGAGCAATGAGCTCAAAGTGATTTTTGGGACAAGGGTTGTTTCTACCCCTCAGAAGCCCACAATAGGCTTTCTCGTAGTCTTGAAGATGTCGGGCTTCATCTGTCCCAATTTTAGAACATTATCTATTCCCCTTAACTATGAGCCCAGTTCACAGTTAAGTATATACCGGACATATCTTGGGAATATATAATATTCTAAGGAGTTCAAGTTTGCAAGTAAATTAGTATATACAAATTAAGAATACCTAAACTTGACCCCCTGAACGATCCCATGGACTATATAGGAAAGTTCTTTAGGAATTTGGTCCCATCCTCCATGCTAGTTGGATAAACTGTGGATGACAACATGGAGGAGGTACTTCAACTGAGAGGAGACCTTCCCTTTCCTAAAGGTTCTTAAAGAGTAATCACCTTCATAGCCATCTATCTAAAAGAGTGGTTGATAGTAGAATTAGGGAAGGACAAATCACTTTCTACATCATCCAGCCTAAGATGTGTGTTTATAGAGACTAGATGATGAAGATTGTCCTCCCCTGCACTGTGGCAGACAGTGTCTTCTCCCCATCCATGGTGACCTCTTGGCAGGTCCTGCAGAACTCCAGTAGTTGATCCTTATAAAGTGAATGGTCTATGGTGAGGGGGGTGAAGTAGTTGGATAGAGTTAAGAAGCGATAAACCTCTGAGAAACCAGGATCTTTCTCGGAGTTCAATAGAGTAACCTGATTATGTTGCCTATGTAAGTGCATGGAAAAATCGGTTTGGTTTCTTAGATCAAGGTTAGCCATTTTGAGGTAGCTTTGAGGTGAAGGAAGATAAGAACAAAAGTGGTCTATTGGTGAATTTAGGTTAGGGAATTTGTAGATGAAGAAGATAGTGGAGGGGGAACTGTTAACTGTCTATATATGAAATGGATTTGAGACAAAGTTAATGTAAAAGGATAAACTTTGAAATCTGGATGTCGGTCCCACCTTTGAAAAAGGTGCCTAAAAAGGTAGTTTTCTTGGAAGTCGAAAATCTTCCGAAATAATTTGTCTTCGGAAGTTTTATAAAAACTTCCGAAGCTAATTTTGACTTCGGAAGATATTCCTGAGCTTTATTGAAATTTTCTTTGGAAGAAAAATACTTGGAGTTTTTTTGCTTCTAAAACATATTTAATTTCAGAAGAGATTAAAACTTAGAAGTTTTATTCATAAGATAATAAATATTTCAAGGCTTGATTGCTTTTGGAAGAAAATTGTCCTTCAAAAACATATAAATACTTAGAAATAAGTTTAAGCTTCGGAAGATATATCAAAATTTCTTCTGAAGGTAAATTTCTTATAAGTATTTTATCTGATTTGAAGACTTAATGTTCTTTCGAAAACAACATAATGTCTTCCGAAAAACTAGGCTTATGTAGGTGATAATATAGACAACTTAGGACACATATGTTTTAGAAATAGTCTTGATTTACGTTTTAAGAAAATCTATTCAAAGTTAATCATCCCAATAGCTTATACAAGATATTTAAATCTTTGTTCATCAAAAGTTTTTGTGAACAGATCAGCATATTGTTTCTTTATGTTAACTTTGACTAGTTTTATCAATCTCTTTTCAAAATTATCTCTAATTAAATAATACCTGATGTTCATGTGTTTTGTCCTTGAGTGTTGCATAAGATTCTCTATAATAGAGATAGCACTGTTGTCTATGTGGATTGGAATCTCTTTGAAGTTGAATCCATAGTCCAGTATTTGATCTGAATCCAAAGCACTTGACTACATCAGCTAGTAGTAGCAATGTATTCAGCTTCAGCAGTTAATGCAGACACACCGGATTGTTTCTTGCATTGCCATGAGACTATCCTTCCATCAAGGAATTAACATCCCCCAGATGTTGACTTTGCAGTCATGTTGTAGCCACCATAGTTACTATTTATATAGGCACATAAATTTAAGTCAGAATTCATTGGATACCAAAGGCCTAGTTTAGGAGCACCTTTATGACATCCAAGAATTCTCTTGACAACAACCTGGTGTGACATCTTGGGGTTGGCTCAATATCTTGAACATATACATGTAGCAAATATGATATCAAGCTGCTAGCTGTGAGGTACATAAGAGACCCAATCATAGCTCTATGAGATCATCTACACACCCCCCCTCAAGATCAGGTCCAAGGGAGTGGTTTCTAGCTATAGGTGTCTTTGTAACCTTACATTCAGTCATGTTGAATCTTGTAAGTATTTCTTGCACATACTTTGACTGACTTATAAATATACCATTGTCAACCTGCTTTACTTGAATTCCTAGAAAGAAATTGAGTTCACCCATGGCACTCATTTCAAATATATTCTTTATCAGCTTTTCTAAGTCTTTGCAGAGCTTTGGATTAGTTGACCCAAAGATAATATCATCTATATGAACTTGAACCGTCATCAAGTCATTTCATATTCCTATGATGAAGAATTTTCCATCTATAGTAGCTCTCTTATAGCCATGCTAACAGAGATACTTAGATAGTGTCTCATACCACTTCCTTGGAGCTTGGCGCAGTCTATAAATAGCTTTATCAAGCTTGCAGACATAATCAGGATGATCTGGGTCTGCAAAGCCATGTAGTTGTTTGACATACACCTTTTCATCTATCACCACATATAGAAAATCACACTTGACATCAAGTTGTTAGACCTTGAAATCCTAGGATGCAGCAAAAGCAAGGAATATTCTAATAGCTTCAAGTCTTGCTACTGAAGCAAAAACATTTATGTAGTCTATTTTCTCTTCTTATGTATACCCTTGAACAACTAGTCTGGCTTTATTCTTAATGACAAGGCCTTGATCTTCTTCTTGTTCCTAAACACCCATTTGGTACCTATGGTTGTCTTCCCTGGGAGGGAGAGGACATAGGTTCCAAACCTTTTGTCTTTTGAATTGAAGCATCTCCTCCTACATTGCTTTAATCCAACTTCCATCCTTCAAAGCCTTATCAACTTTCTTTCACTCTATCTGGGATAAGAAGTAAGAGTATAGACAAACATTTTTGTCAACATCTCCAATGATATTTGTAGTGGGGTATGACTTGTGGATCCTAACTTGAGGAATCATAGCAAGTTGATTGGACATCTCTAAATTTATGAAGTTTAAATCTTGCAATGAAGTGTCACCCACCACATCAGCACACTTATCAAGAGAAGTTTGGTCCAATAAGTGTATGACATCATTGATGTTGTCTTCCATAGAGTGGTTATCAATATTAAGAAATTCTTCATCACTATCACCACCAGTATTTTGCTTGTACATTTAAAGCTCTTTCATTTGAGTTTTATGCATCTGAACTAGAATTTGTAAGCACCTCAGATGTATAAGCAGAGTTTGTCATGGTTGTGCTGATAGGAACTCCATCTACAGGGTTAGTTACCATTGGAGTTGAATTGGTGTTCTTGTTTAGTCTTCTCAGCTCAAATCTTAGATCATGATCTCTTATTGGTAAGTTACCTATAGATCTTGAAACATTCTCACAAGATGTTAAAACAGTTGGTAACTAAATCAAGATCAAATAGCGAATTAGGACTAGAACCTTTCATACTAGGAGTGTGCTTATTGAAGTCACATTGGCTGACTCTTCAACTACTCTAGTTCTAAAATTGTATACTCTATAAGCCTTAGCTTGGGAAGAGTATCCAATAAAGTGTCCATGATCTGATTTCTCAGCAAATTTGGCTACCTGATCTTTGGTATTCAAGATGGTGCAAGGACATCTAAATGATCTAAGGAAACCAATAAAAGGTACCCTTTTATGCCACAGCTCATAAGGAGTCTTACCATGAGTCATAACTACTAAAACTCTATTTTACATATAGCAGGAAGTGTTGACTGCCTCTGCCCAGAAGGTGATGGGCAGTTTAGAGTCAGACCGCATGGTTCTTACAGCTTCAATAAGTGTCCTGTTTCTTCTCTCAGCAACACCACTTTGCTGAGGAGCCCCGGGAGCACTATATTGTCTTGTAATACCCTTTTTATCATAAAGTGTGTCAAGGAAGTTTCTGGATTCAGTTCCTTGATCACATCTTATGGTCTTGACCTTGTGACCACATTGATTCTTATTTTTCAGAATGAAGTTTTTCAAGATCTTAGGAGTTTCATCCTTAGTTCTAAGGAAGAAGATCAAAGTGAATCTTGTGAAATCATCTATGATACCAAACAATTTGAGGTCTTTCCTAGACTCATTACACTGGTAGGGCCAAAGAGATCTATGTGTAAGAAATGTAGGGGAGTAGTGATGGAGTTCTTTACCTTTGACTTGTGAGTCACCATATATTGCTTCCCTTTCAGGTAGGCAACACAGTGATAATCACTTTTAAACTCTTTCTTTGGCATTCCAGTTACAAAGTCATTCTTAATTAATTTATTCATGTTCTTAAAGTTTACATGGCACATTCTTTTATGCCAAAGGAAATACTCATTAATATTTTCTTTAGATAGAAAGCAAGAAACTCCTGAGGGAGATGTTTCCTGCAAATCCATCTTGTACATGTTCCCTTTCCTAAGAGCTCTAAGTAGGATATGCTCTTAAGGAATGACCACCCCGGGCTTAAGAACAATACATTCATGCTCAATGAAGAGCATATTATGTCTCTAATCATAAAATTAGGATACACTTAGTAAATTATACCCAAGCTCTTTAACAAAGTTTATATTTTTCAATACTGCGCTTACCATTTGTGACCCTGCCTCTTCCAATAATGTAACCTATTGCATCTCCTCCAAAACCAACTGGCCCTCCATCAATTTTCTTAAAGTTTTGAAGCAAAGAGCCATTGTTTGTCATGTGATGAACACAAGACTCTACTTTATCCGTAAAACTTCCAAAGCAAGTTACTGGAAGCTCTTTGGAAGTTTTGGTTGCATCAGCTTTTCAAATATAACCTTATAATTATCTATTACTCTTTCTTTATCCGTCAATTCCCAGTTATTATGACTTGAGATATGCCCAAGGGACAGACCCGTGCTTGTGATGAACACAAGACTTTACTTTAGCCATGCTTGTGATGAACACAAGACTTTACTTTATCCATGAGAGCACAACAAATGCAATTCTCCTTTATCCTTTGCTTACAAGACTTTACTTTAGCAATAGTACTTTGTTATGAGCTCAATAATATTTCTATAGGTTTCACTTTCATCTTTAGTTATACATATACTTATACATGCTAAGAATCTACTCATAGTCCCTATATTTACGTTCTTCAACAAAAAAAATACAAACTGTATAACCGGCCCTCCATGGGACAATGGGGGTTCGGGTGCGGCAGCCCCTGATAGCGGGGTTTTAGGGGCTATTGCCCCTAGTGTAGTCCAAATGGCAACGCCCCTAGCTGGGTCAGGGTAGTAGCCCCTGATTAAAAAGTTTTAACTTGAAGATTTTATATAGCATAATTTATTATAGTAAATTCTATTTTTTTATTAAAACCTTTTGAAATCTTTGCCATAAAAATCGTATATGTAGTATGCATATCTTCCCCCAAAACATTGAAAACGTGTAAATAAAAGGGATCTAAAACTCACCTGGTCAGTAAGCAACTTCATGTCTAAATTTTCTAAGCTAGGATTGTGGCACACAGTCTACATATAAGTTAACGCACAAACAGTTCATTTTCTACATAGTTTAGGCAGCAGTTTCTCACGCAGTTTCGCTGCCAGTTTCGCGTGGCAATTTCGCTGCCAGTTTCGCTGCCAGTTTCGCGTGGCAGTTTTGTTGCTGTCAGTTTCGTCCAACTTTCGTTGGAATTTCCTAGATTCGCTACATCTACTGGTCTACCTATGCACTTGCGAAATTACCAGTGAAACTATAGTTTTGATATAAGGAGATTGTCTTAGTTTCGCAGGAAGAACTGGCAGTTTCGCTTGACGTATAAAAATGACGAACTAGCTCGTTTTAAACCCAACATCTCAATTTTTTACGTCCAAGCCCTTAGTTTTCATCCATGAAACTATATCTAAGCTTTTTACATGATTTCATACGTAAAAATGCGACCTTTATATGATTCTTTACAACTTTTCAAAACCCAAAACCCTAAAATCCAGATATGTTTTAAAGAGGTGTTTGGATGGTAATTCTTACCTGGATTTCTTGTTCTTTTTTTGACGTTTGATGCACCAATAATCAGATCTTCAATCCTTAAGTCAATAAACTTTAAATATTTGATCTTTCTCCACTTTCTCTCTCTAATCACTCTATAGAATGTTGGTGGTTTGGTTTGCAAGTAGGGAAGAATATGACTGATTATGGGTGTTTAATGGATGGTTATTGGCCCTTAAACCCATCAAACCCTTAGCCCATAAGGTAATTTGGCTCATAATCTTTTTTTATATATATAACCCCAACTTAACCCATTATTAATAAGTTGATTGCTTCGACATTCCGAGGCGTTGCATTTAAAAAGGGAAAATGCTTAATTTTTTATATTTTTCTTTTCTACAATTTCATACTAACCATTGATTGAAAAAAAAGTCCAAAATCATTTATTAGCCTTTTTAGACATAATGCATTTTTTAGTAAAAACTCTTTGTATGTGTGCGTGTGCGTGTATATATATATATATATATATATATATATATATATATATATATATATATATATATATATATATATATATATATATATATATATATATATGTATGTATGTATGTATGTATGTATGTATGTATGTATATGTATGTATGTATGTATGTATGTATGTATGTATGTATGTATGTATGTATGTATGTATGTATGTATATGTATGTATGTATATATATATATGTATGTATGTATATGTATGTATGTATATATATATGTATGTATGTATATATATATGTATATATATGTATATATATGTATATAAGTATATATGTATATATGTATGTATATGTATATATGTATATATGTATATGTATATACGTATATATATATATACATAAACAAACAAACAAACCAATTATATCCCACTCAAGAGCAGGGTCTGGGAGGGGTAGGTGGTGGCAGGTCTTTCCTCTATCCAGGTAGGTAGAGAGACCGCTTCCAAAGAGACCCCCGACTCGATAACAAAAGCAATAACGCAAGCAAATCAACATATAATCAAACATACGATATATGATACAGCACACAACATACAGCAAACAGTAAAATATCACCAAAAGGAAATACAAAATGAACAAGCATACATCCGAGAAGTAGCAAGTTTCCCCTAAAATGGCAGAAGCGTACTACATACGCATCAGGTCCCGCAACAAGTAATCAAAGTCCCTTCCTAGCTACAGAACCCACTAAAAGTTCTTAATTTTAATTCTACACCTCCACTCACTCCTATCCTTGATCATATGCTCAGAGAGGTACAAGTGTACCATGTCTCGCCTAATTTTCTCTTCCCAAGTCAACCTAGGTCTTCCTCTACTCTTCCTACCTTCTACGATGATGTTCTCCACTGCTCTAACCGGTGCTGGCATTGGTCTCCTCTTGACATACCCAAACCATCTTAATCTTTCCTCTTGTATTTTATCTGCAATACAAGCCACTTCTAACTTCTTTCGAAACACTTTGTTTCTTATCCGATCCAGTCTTGTGTGACCACACATCCACCTCAGCATTCGCATTTCTGCAACCTCTATTAGTTTCTCGTGCGATTTCTTTATGGTCCAGCAGTTTGTTCCATATAGCATAGTAGGGCGTACCGCCACTCTGTATAGTTTTCCCTTTAGTTTTGCTGGAAACCTCTTATCACATAGAACCCTAACGCAGCTCTCCACTTGCACCATCCCGCTTGAACACGGTGGGCTACATCTTTGTGTATCTCTCCGTCCTTCTGCAAGTACGAGCCCAGGTATTTGAACCTAGACGTTCGTGGGACTGGCATACCCTGGATACTGATTTGGGTGTCCTCTTCCGCGTCGCCACCAAAGTTACAATGCATGTATTCCGTCTTAGAGCGACTTATCCTTAATCCTCTGCGCTCTAATGTTGCTCTCCACTGCTCTAGCTTGTCGTTAAGCATCATTTTAGATTCTGAACACGGTGGGCTACATCTATGTGTGTGTGTATGTGTATATATATATACAAATATATACATATATAAATACATATATATACACACACATATATACACACACACACATATATATATATGTATATATGTATATATGGATGCATGCATATGTGAAATTCAAAACAAATAAAAGATAAAATCCGGGATAAAAATAAAAAAAGTTAATCAATAGTTATGGTTAAAGAAAGTAACAAAGTTATATCTAATTGAAACCCAACAATAACCGAAAGAAAATAGAATAGGCAACTTAATGTAAATGTTAGACTTCTTTTTATATAAACATAGTCCTTATAAAATTTCAAGCTCATATACTTTATACTTTATTCTATAAAAAGATTCTACCTAAAAATCCAAGTTGTGACACATCAGAAACCTAAGACTATGGTACGTTGTAACTATTAAAACAATGCACATAGGTCATAAGCTTCCTTCTTGACAGTCAAAGGCTTTTATCTTAGGGTCTTCTCAAACTATGGTACGTTGTAACTATTAAAACAATGCACATAGGTCATAAGCTTCCTTCTTGACAGTCAAAGGCTTTTATCTTAGGGTCTTCTCAAGAAGGTCTGGATTCCAATCTTTGAAGCGTCAAACTAATAATTGATGGTTAAATTTGTCTTATTGGGTAAATGACTTGTAAATCAAAGGCTCAGGAGAGCTAAAGCCGTTGAAAAAACTTCTAAAAGAATAACTAACGAGCATTTGATACAATGATACCCGATCCTTTACAATTGTTCTTTCCTTCAAAGATCTTGGATCTTAATTTTCAGTTCTAACATCTCGGATAAATCTAAAAGCAAACAAAGTAACCCTAAAATAAACTTTTGAAACAATGCCTCCAAAACCACACATTATGGCAGTAAAAACCACTATTGTGTTAAATTGAGCACATGTTTTATGAAAGCAAAAAATGGGTGGGAAAAGAATCTTATCATTAACATAGGGTGTGGTGCCAACAGTTTTAATTCTATATTATAATCTGGAAATCATTACTCCTTTTACATCGGTGGATACACAGGCACGTCACCGCCTCCAATACCGGTTTCCTTTTCCGTACACGGCATCTTTTGCTAAATTTTTAGTCTAATATTAACTTTTGCGTCACCCTTTCTGTATCGAATTCTAAAGACCATCCTTTTTAACATCTCAAATCTTTTTAAATAATACGTAGAAAATATTATTTAATTGTTAGGGTGTTTGGTATAATATTATTACTTTTAATCATCTATTTGCTACAAAACTATTCTTTTTTGACGTCTCAAATCTTTTTAAGTAACACGTAGAGAATATTATTTAGTTGTTAGTTTGGTATAATATTATTACTTAGGAGAGGATATGCTACAAAGGCTGTATTTTTTAAAAAGGATGAGAAGTAATTCTGGTCATTGGATCAACTTATTAAAATAGATCAATGGTTGAAAAAAACGCGGTGGCAAAAATGTAAATAAGTGGAAAACTGCTAACAGGCAGAGGGGCAAAAAAGTAATTTGATACAATGGTTGTTTGACACAATGGTTGTTTGACACAATGGTTGTTTGACACAATGGTTGTTTGACACAATGGTTGTTTGACACAATAGTTGTTTGACACAATGGTTGTTTGAAACAACGGTAGTTTAACACAATCGTAGTTTGACACAATGGTAGTTTGACACAATGGTAATTTGAAACAATAGTAATTTGGTATGTTGGCATGTTATTATATTTTGCTATGTGTTGGCATGTTAATATTTGTTGCTATATGTTGCTTTACATTACACAATAGTATTTTGATAACTTGTTTTTTATCGTCAAAATCAAACGTAAACAAAACTCTTCAAACATGACACATTGAGTATTATGACACAATAAATATAATGACACAATGAATATAATGACACAATGAGTATATAACACAATAAATCTTATGACACAATGAATCCTATTCTTGAATAGACATAGAATCAACTGTTGAGCTGTTTGAAACTTGTTTATCCTTAATGTTTTGAAGATATAAACTGCAATTGCGTATAATGTGACCAGGTTGTTTGCAAAACCCATAATTTCTCAACTTTTTCCTGCTTGTTCGATGGCTAACTCACGAGCTGACTTCATTCTTTTCGGCCTACCTTTTGTCTTTTGCTTAACAGGTACACTGAATTTTGCTTCATTTCGTTCGCTCCCTCCAGGTAACTCTGCAAAAACACAACTCGTCTTTGTTCGTAACCAATTAATTAACAATAATTGTTTTATTCAGACACAATGACAATACAAAAGACACAATGATGAACAAAAAGACACAATGATGATATCTAAGACACAATGATGATGTCAATCAATAACAAAATTCATATAACAAACATAACATAAAAGACACAACATATAGAGACTCACCTGATATTTATAAAATATGTTCAACATCATATTGATAATGTCCAGAGTAATCTAACAGTATAGACACAATAACTGTTTTATTCAGACACAATGACAATACAAAGGACACAATGACGAACAAAAAGACACAATGATGATACCTATGACACAATGATGATGTCAATCAATAACAAAATTCACAGAAATCAGACAGTATAGACACAATGATGATCCAAACGACAAAATTATTAACATATTATTTCAATTACAATCGTCTTCATACGTACCAAACTGATGAAATCAAATAGATCAACATAACTCAACGTTCTTCAATAGAAACAACATAAAGCAATATTCAACAGATGAATTCGATCGTTTGAATCTTCAACTATTGAAATTGATGTAAGATGAAACGTCAACCGTTTGAATCGATGAATTGAGAATTTTGTTGAAGGCTTTTGTTCAAATAAATTAGATGTAAGCAATCTTCAACAGAATTTTGTTGAAGGCTTGGGTTCAATAAATTAGACTTCCTAAAATACCCCTCCTTCTATTTTTAAAAATATGCCACATGTCACTCACCGATTGCTTCTCACACTTTTTACATAATATTCATTTTGTATTTGAACCCAACACCGTTACTTATAATCATCTATTTGCTAAAAACCATTCCTTTTTTACACCTTAAATCTTTTAAATAATACGTTGAAAGTATTATTCAAATGTCACGGTGTTTGGTATAATATATTACTTTAAGTCATCTATCTATATTACTGTTTATTAGGTGTATAAAAAATAAAATAGTTAATGCAATTGGTTTTTTACAGGGAATTCATATTTTGTTATTTATTTTTATTTTTATAATTACATTTAAAATCATTAATTTTTCTTTCTACTTTTAAATTTTCGAACAATGATCTTTTAGTTTTTATTAATTAAACACAAAACATAAATTTAAGAACAATGTATATGTCAAACATATACATTTTTCCGGTAGGGTTATTGTAAAAAAGATGTTTAATCTAAAAATCATAAAAAGGATTGTGTATTTAACATATGTCATTCTATTATTTTAAAAAAGATGACATTTTGGTTATTGTGTCAAATAAATAAGTTAATAGTATCATATACGTTCATTATCTCATATATTGCATATCACTTGTTATGTTTATTAATCATTGTGTTTTACGTTTTAAATCATTTTGTATTATTTTGTCATTATTTTTATAGATCATAAACATGTTATCTATAATTGCGTTTTACAATTAGAAGTACACATTGATACTTTCATTAATTTGTTTATTAAAACTTATAGTGTTGAAGACAGCACAATGTGTTATTTTTGTCATTATTTTTTAATCAATTATATAAACTTGTTATCTATTATCGTGTTATATTATTAGAAATACATAATGATGTTATTCACCAATGTATTTTTCAAAACTCATAGTGTCAAAACAACATAATGATGATCGAAAGGCACAATGAGACATTATGTTTTTTTGTCATTGTTTTTAATGTATTTGATTAATTAGTTGTTAATTTATTACTGTCTTTACATATTAGAGATAAACAACAATGTTATTCCATCATTATATTTTATAAATTCATTATTTATAAAAAAACACAATAGTATTAAAAACACACATGTAACAAAAAGATACAATGAATTTCACTAAAAACACAATTACGAGATATGAGCTTGAAAACGTAATGTTTTTATCTTTTTATATAAAAATATTGTACTCTTTTTAAAGATACAAATAATCATTTTCATGGTGTAATTTTGTAAAAAAAAATAATGTCATACATAAAAGTTATAAACGTTTTAAAAAAATAAGGGAACTTACATAAGTCAACAAAGTGTATTTTGAAAATTCCACTCTAATAATTTTTTTCTATAATTTGATCTCAACCATTGTTTAAAAATATGGATGGTTGAGATTACTTCTTACATTTTTTATTGTAGAACACTTTGTATTTGAACATTTCTCATAATTTTTTAGCTTTTTAATTTTCTACTAATATCATTTTTATTTGATAACTTTCCATTGTTAGCTTCTAAAAAACTGAATAGGCCATTGGGTTTAACCTTTTTTTCTCAACATTCTAGTATATATTTCGTAAAAAATAGAGTTGTATTTAAAAACAAGATTATTTTTTGATATTGTAAAATTTATCAAGTGTCAATGTGCGGTTACCATAAATTCTAAGTATGCATATTCTTCAAAGAAAAGCAATACACTTTGTAAATCTAATTAATTAATACAGATAAAAAGTTGCTTAATCCTATAGGTTTTGTCTTTTGGTTTATTGATATTTCAAATTACAATCGTCACTTTGTACGTTTCTATTTATGTAATTTAACCCGCTGCGAAACGCTGCCTTATTTATTAAGTCATAATTAATTTTTAAGATTCTTTGTTTTTTTCATATTTTAATGTTATCATTTAACTTTCTACACTAGTTTTGACCAAGTTCCTACAATATAAAATTTCCGACCCAAATATTTGTTACCGACCCCAACCATCAATGCAATTGTCACATGCCCATGTTCGCTAATTGGAACAAACACTAAACTAGATATACATGCACGTACACTCATCCTCCACCGTGATCCGAGTTAAGGGTAATTCCTGAAACTAAAAGAGAAGACACAAACAGAAGGCCACTGCATTGTGCTGCAGATAACAAAACCAAAGTCAAAATGAACTAATGAAGAAGAAGTTGCTATTGCTTGGACATGGATCAACATCTCTGAATACTCTCAGAAAACGGTGAGATTTTGTTGTCGTACAAAAGGTTAAATATGGTTTTGAAAACTAGTATACTATTCAAATTTCTCTACTAGAATTATTGTTTTGCTACATAAAATAAAACTATTGAGCCAAAGAGTTATAAAGAGGCCGTGTTGGATGTATATTGGGTGACGCTAGCTATGAACAAACAAATGAAGGCTTTGACACGTGGGCATAGTTAACTTACATGTAGATAGAAACTCATAGGTTTTAAGTGGATGTATAAGATCAAGTATAAATCGGCTGGTGATGTATACTTGTATAGCATTATGAGGCTAGACTAGTTGTGATAAAATGCAATCAACGTGAATGAATTGACTTTGATGAGACATTTCTCGTGTAAAGTAGATGGTAAATATTCTGTTCGTTCATAGTCTAGATGTTGAACATGATTGACCATTGTTTCAGTTAGATGTTAATAATGTGTTCATTTATGATAATTTATATGAAGAAGTTTACTTTACATGTCTTTGTTTGAGGGATATTTTCAAAAATTGATTCCAAAGTTTGCAAGTTTATAATAAGTCTTTGTATGGTCTAAGATAAGGCCTGAGAATGTTGAATGATAAACTCATGGGTGTATTGAATAATCATGGTTTTTTTAGAAAGTTAAACGAGCACTCTTTGTTTGTCAAATCTATTGATTTTATGTTGGTTGCCTTACTAGTTTATGTGGACAATATTGTCATAATTAGGAATTGTTCAGATGAGATTAGTCGAGTAAAACAATTGCTACAAACAAATTTAATGATAAAGATTTAGGTTTTTAAAGTATTTTAAAAATATAGAAGTAGTTGGGACTAAGTCCGACATTTATCTATATCAACAAAAATATTGCATGGAATTGTTAACAAAATATGGATTAAGTGATTGTAAACCTATCAAAACTCCTCTTGAACAAAACTTTTAACTTTGTAGTGACTGATTTTTATATAAAAGGATGAAACAATTTTAGAAAAATTAATAGGCATCAAATACTCTTAAGTAGGCTAATCTCTTTGTTTTAAAATCGTCCTGATATAACGTAATATATGTATTTTTTGAGTTAGTTCATACATAAACCGACCAATTCTCATCTTTAGTTAGCTTTTAAGACTTTTTAGATATCTTAAGGGGGCGTCTGGTAAAGGAATTTTATTTAACAAGGATGATTCATTTAATTAATGCGCATATGAGGTAAATGTTTGAGTTCTCGAAAATTTGTTACTAGTTTCTGTGTTAGACTGAGCAAGATTTAGATTTCGGTCTACGAGCTCTTAGGAATGATTAGGATGTACTGAACATGTTACAATATGTATCTATTTTAAAGTTGATAGAGATTTATGCAGATCATGGGTTTACTAAGCTAAGCACATACTTTCAGTCACCTGAAGGTGGTTCTAAAGTAGTGTTTGAGGAGATTGTTGATATTGGGCCTTATAATTGTATACAACAATTAGCACTTGAGTGGCATAATGGTAACCCATGGTCTAGTGATGAAGATGTTATTGAGGTTGTTGGTGAGAATGTTAGTGAGCCTGTTAGTGAAGGTAGTTTGAATGTTAGTGAGGTTGTTGGTGAAGCTAATATGAATCTTAGTTAGGCTGTTGGTGAGAATGTTAGTGAGACTGTTGGTGAAGGTAATATGAATGTTAGTGAGGCTGTTGGTGAGAATATTAGTGAGGCTGTTGGTGAGAATATTAGTGAGACTGTTGGTGAAGGTAATTTGAATGTTAGTAAGCCTGTTGGTGAAGGTAATGTAGAGGAGGTGACGGTGAATATTGGCAATGACCAGTTAGATGATGTTGGGAATACACTAAATGAGAAAAATGGTAATGAGAATGAACAATTAGATGATGAAACTGACTCTGTTGGGAATTTTGAGAATGCGAATATGGGCAATGAGCAGGTAGAGCAACTTATGGATGATAACACATTTATAGCTCAGTTTATGAATGAATATGACTTTGAGAATAACATGACTGAGGGTGAAGTTAATAATGAATATGAAAGGGATAATACTGACTTTGAAAAGGAAAGTAATGAATCTGAACTGGATACTAGTGAAGATGAGGATTCTAATTTTATTGTTGATGAAGATAACATGGTAGAGGATGTGAAGGTGGACATGAATGAATTTAGAGCAGCTATTGATATGGATGTAGAAAATGACATGGAAAAAGAAGATGATGTTGATGAGGAAACTGCATAAATAGATCTAGATGACTTTAACAGTTTAAGTGAAGTTGAGGACACTTTATTAAACAAAAGATTAAAACAGTTGAGAAAGGAAAAAAACTAGAAAGCAGTTACATCAGCCCCGTTTTATATTGATCAAACTATAAGTGGCAAAGAAGAAATCAAGTTGGTTGTTAAGAAAAATGCTGTTGAGACTAGAAGGCAACTTTCTATTATGAAAAATGACAACCGTAGATTTAGGGTTGTTTGTCAAGGGCATAATCCAAGTTTTGTTTATAACCAAGGGAAAATTAGAGAAGTTTCAAAAGATGGAGGGTCCCAACAGTGTGTGGAATCTTTAAAAGCTGATGGTTCAGGTGCAATAAATAAAAGATACTAAAAAACAAGGAAAAAGAATTCAATGCCCACCTGTCCTTAGACTTTGCATATATCTAGGACCAATAAACATGATCTATGGTGTATGAATACTTTTATTAAGCAATATAACTGTTTACAAACAAGAGAGATTAGGATGTATACTGTTAGCTCTGTTGTAAGAGAAGTGGAGCAAGTAATTGATTCTAACCCTACCATACCTTTAAAGACCCTAGATGATCTACTATAAAAGAAAAACCAGGTAAAGATTTCAATTCAGAAAATCTTTAAGGTAAAAATGATGTCCCTTCATAAGTTATATGGTGATTACAAGGCACAATATGAATTGTTAAGGGATTATTGTGATGAATTGTTGAGATCCAATCCTGGGACAACTATAAAAATTGATGTTGAAAGGGAGTGCAATCCAGCAAGTAAAACTAGACAATTTAAAAGAATCTACATATGTCATGGTGCTAATAAAAACTTGCTAATAAAAACCGTTGTAGTGAATAATACCTACATTGAAGAAAGTTCTCCCAGCTGCCAAGCACAGGTACTGCTTAAGACACATACATGAGAATATGAAATCTAAATGGAGAGGGCATATGTACAAGGACCTGTTGTGGAAGTGTGTAAGTGCAACAACAGTCCTACAATTTGAAAATACAATGGCAGTAGTAAGAAAACAAGATAGTTCTTTGCATGATTGGTTACTTTGCATGATTGGTTAAAAGAAATCCCCCCATAAAACTGGAGCAGAGCTTATTTTAGTGTTAATATATGTTCTTAATTGGTTAAAACTACATAATTAGTGATATATATATAACTACCTTGTTCTTTCTAGTGTAATAACTACAGGAAAAGCAGTGTGTGATATACTGCTTAACAATGTTTGTGAGGTACTTAGTAGGTAATTGGTAGGAGGTAGAGATAGGCCTATAATTAGTTGCTTAGAATACATAAGGTAGTACATGATGAAAAGGATTGTTGGAGTCCACGAGTTGATTGCCAAGTGTGAAGGACCCTTAACATCATATGCAACTAAGACCTTTAATTCAATTAAATCTAAGGGTGCAGAGTACAATGTCATCATGGCTGGAGTAAACAAATATCAGGTTAGTGGAACTTGGTTAGATCAAGTGATAGTTGACTTGGGGAAGAAAACTTGTTCATGTAGGAAATGGGAGCTTAGTGGGATGCCTTGTAAGCATGCAATGGCAGCCATATGGGATCTTTCAAAGGGGGATGAGGAGGCTACAATTCCAGAGTCATGGGTATCTAGAGTTTATTGGCTATAAACTTGGAAAGATGTTTACCAACACACCATTGACCCAATTAATAGGAGAGACTTATGGACTCCATCAACATGCCTAACAGTTCTAACAACCCCAAAACATCATTCTTAGGTGGGTAGGCCAAGAAAAAAAAGAAGAAAAGTGCTGAG
This sequence comes from Flaveria linearis, assembly GCA_024085815.1. Taxonomy (NCBI): domain Eukaryota; kingdom Viridiplantae; phylum Streptophyta; class Magnoliopsida; order Asterales; family Asteraceae; genus Flaveria; species Flaveria linearis. The sequence continues at coordinate 34,062,734 of CM044013.1, forward strand.
GAGTTGAGTGAAATCAATAATAGGGGCAAGATTGTTAGGAGGGGATATTCTACTACATGTTTAAAGTGTAACAAGAAGGGCCATAACAAAAGCTCCTGCACTGGTCAAGGGGGGTCACAACAAGTGTCACAGGAAGCTGCACAAGTAACATAAGATGTTTAGTTGTTGTTTTACCAGTTTGTTTGTTGAACCATGATGTGTTTTGTAAAGTCTTATGTTTGTTGAACATGATGTGTACTGTATGTTATTTCTTTTGACACTTTCGTATGGTTTATTTTGTTAACATTATGGTTATGGCATGTTTTATTACTTCATGAGTAGTGTACCATTTGTTACGTTTGAGAACATATAACAACATGCATAACAACATCCGATATTATTAAGATTTGCAGGTTAATTCATAAACCAAAATCCACTTCCATTGCAAGGTTCTATTACATTATTTGAACACCAAATACATAAACTAAAATCCACTACCATTCAAGGTTCTATTACATCATTTGAACACTAAATACATAACAAAAAATAACCAACTTAAACCTAATACAAATCTTTGTTTTTTCACTTGAGATGACAAGCTCTTACAATCAGCTTGTAATTTGTTGTTGGATTTCAGCAATCTGGATGTAATTCGAATGGCCTTTGCACAAACTGGAGGGTCAACCCAACTCACAAACCCACAACTCGTAACCTGTTCATTTTAATACATTATTTCAAGAAAAAAAGATGAATAATAGTCTTGAAACCTAACAATTTAGGTCTTACCGTGTTAGCACACCAATAAAAGCGACGTCCCGGGTTTGCTAATGTTCAAGACGTGATGATTCTTGTTGGAAATCCATCTAAACATATCACCATTTTCATATGCTGCAACACACACACACACACAGAGAAAGAGAGAGTGAGAGAGAGAAAGAGATATATGTGTGTGTGTGTGTATATATATATGGGTTTATTAAAATCAGGGGGCAAAGAGACCGTTTAGACATGGATTGACCGAAATACCCTCAGGTGGGGTGCACGTGAGTGGGATTTAACGGCACATTCTCACGTCATTCAAATTTTGGTCTGAAACAGACAACATTTTTAAAAGTTGGTACTCAAGTGGAGACAAAATAAACGTTGGTACTCAACTGGAGTCAATTTGTAAAACACAAGGACCAAAACCGAGATTAACTTTGTTCTATTATTATTGTTATATTATTATTATTATTATTATTATTATTATTATTATTATTATTATTATTATTATTATTATTATTATTATTATTATTATTATTATTATTATTATTATTATTTCTCAGTTTTGGAATGTCTTTATGGGTTGCTTGTTGTGGGTTGCTAGGTTGATAAAGGTTGTGCTATGGTTCAAAGCCTTGGCCCATCTTGCAACTTGTTTGCTCTTTAAGTTGCACGCGGGTCATGGTTTAGGTTTGGAGCTCTAGTTTAGACTATGGGTCCTATATATGTGCTAAGAGGGAGTTGCTGGAGTCGATCACTTTACTCATTCTTTACTTCATGCACTCTCTCTGTCGTTCTTTCGATCATTTGTTGTTTAGGGTTTTGTCACTCTTTGAATTTGGTTGTCCTTGTCGATCTTGAGATCCTGTTACAAGTCATCGCGTTTTAATGATTAAATAGTTAGTTGTTTTTGATTACTATATGCGTGTTTGAGTTTAGCCATATGGTTTTTGTTGTTTACTTTCTTTGACCTTTATAGATCTAATAAATTTTGTCAATATAGAAGCGATAATGAAAGTAAAATATCAAAAAATACTTGCGACAATAACATTTATTGTTTTATTCACAATAGGATACAAATATCAAACAAGTATTACATATTTTGTATAACAATACAAAATTCTAACTAACATGTCAAGAAAACCACCAACATATATTCTTTTACGTATAATAAGACATCGATATCAAACAAGAACATGTATATATTTATTGCAAGAGAACTATATATAAGTCGTATGACTATCATCATTCATAGGCCAACCCAATCCAAACATTTATTATAAGGGGCATTTGTTATTCCCAAACCTATTAATTACATAATTATTTAAGCCAAAATATTAATTACATGTTTACTCTTTTTAAAACATGTATAATATTACATATTTATTCATTCTATTAGAACTAATTTTTGAATGATTATTGTATTCATATTTTTTCTAAATTATTTTTATATGTTTTCTTTTTTAAGAATATCAATAACATATTTAATCAAGTTCGAGTATTCTATCACATATATAAAAATCCATTATTATAAAACTAATTTCTCTCTTTCCACTACACAATCCAACCAAACTCAGAGCATTCACATCCCATTCCTTATCTTTATCTATATAATTACACTAAAAATCACTACTTCTTCTCTCTCCTTTCAATTAAATAATACTTTTTATACCCTTATCATTACTTCTTTCTCTCTCATTCACTCACAACCACTTTAAAAAATATTAAAAAATTTATAAGGATTGTACAGTGATTCTTCAAATATACCAATCCACAATAACATTTTCTCTCTCCTTCACTCACAACCACTCAAAATCATTCCATATAATATACCAAACACACTCACATGATTATAGGGAACGGGTTGTGAATGCTCTCAAATCATTTTATTCATTGGCAACTCAACTCAACTTAACCTTTATTAGATAAAGGAGTTAATTGCCGTATTCGTTCATGAGTTTTAATTTGTTTTATCATTTCCATCAAAATAAGTTTTTTCTGTTTTAGGCTCCTGACTTTTTAAAAAAATATAAGTTTCATCTATTTTTCTCAACTTATTTAATTGTGCTTGTTATTTAATTGTGCTTGTTAAGTTAGGCTATTTAAGTCATTATACAAATCATTTAGTTTAAGTTTTCATTTGCATAGTAACTAAAATGCCCATGACTTAACAAATATAATCAAATAAGTCGACAGAAATTGATAAAAATAATAATTTTTAAAAATCAAAGACCTAAAAGAGAAAAAAAGTTTTTGGATGGAAATGACAAAACAGACAAAAGCTCGAGTATGAAAATAACAATTAACTCTTAAATAAAATGGTTTGTGATTAAATTTTATAATGATAAAAATAATTATTGAATTTTGAAATGAATAAGTTATGTGTTTTAAATAATAAAATAAAAATAAACAAAATATAACAAAATTATAAACTATATGTATGCAATATAGTGTCAAAATTATTAGAAAAGATATTTCAAAACCAATTAGATTCCAATATGTGTCAAGATAATATAACAAATAATATTAAAAAAGCGTCCAACCCTTGGTTGGCATACCAACCCTGCTGCGAGGAAAATGGACTTTTTAATTTTCTTTCAATCATTCTTACCAACCAATACATGAATTGGTCAAAAGATGAGAAGGTCTAACTACAATGTATATATACTGCTAGAACATTAACATCAAAAGATAACTTAATAATTGTATATTAAACAAAGGAGATTCATAATCATGTCAAAAAAAAATATTAAATCTAACTTTATATTATTGTAACAATAAAAACTCCTAATAAAGAAACTCGTGGGACTGTCAATATTTTTCTGCTGGGTGATCTTCAAAAGGCTGGAAACATTAGAATATCAAGATTCAAGCTCTAAAATATTTGTTACACAAGAATAAAATGGTTACCACCACACCACCCTTAAAGGTTAACACAGTCATGTCATGAGTTCAAAGTTAAGAAGAAAACATTCAAAGTAGCAAACATACAATAAGTTATTTCGGCTTTAGACATTGTAAAAAAAGTATGTTTTTTTTTTTTTTTTTTTATTTGTTTGTTTGTTTGTGTTTGTTTTTTTGTGTGTATATAAAAATCAAGCTCTAAACTCATATGGATGTTCTATTTTTTTTATGAATAAATACAACTAGGTCGTTTACTTAAATCCTTGTTCTATTTCCTAAGATATTTTGGAGGCATGCATTTCGTACCTTTTCAACAAAAACCCTATCTATATGGAACCTGAATTATAATTAGCCAACTGAGTTATGAAGAAACTAACCTAACACAATTTTATATATGTAGGAAACCAAGCATATTTAACGATGTAGAATCAGGGTTCGTACTTTTAACGGGGTTCCTTTATTACAAACCGGGCATTCTACTTTATGACGATTGAAGATCTTATATAACCTATGTTTTCTAATAAATTATTTTAAGAGAGACATATGTATGCTTTTGTAGTAGTAGCCCTTGCCATAATTCATGATGACACTAAAACAGGTCTAGACACGTGTTTTGATATTTAACTTAAGCGTTGCATTATTGATGATGGATAGAAGTAATACCCAAATGAAACTGAGTATCAGTTCACCATCAAGATGTCGGCTTTGCTATCTCGACTCACACGTCATGATCTAGATCTTGATGATTATAGTGTTAATAAATTTATAAATCACCAACAATCAAAAAATCATGACATATTGTCACAATTTCATAGTTATCTTAGTTGTAATATCATGAAAAACGGTTAGGATTATATATTCACTTTAGAGAGCTGGCAACTTAATTAAATTAATTTCTGCAAATTTAAGCAAATCTCTTTTCTTAAGTTATTATAACCATAAGAAATTTGTGTTAAGTTAATATCTCCATATATAATAAATGAAACCTTTTCAGGCACATAGCACAATTTCAATAATTACATTGCCACTTGGCAAATTTTTCTTCACACAACAACCACATGACACTTCATCTGCCTTTATTCTAAGAAAACACACGCGGGTTACAATACCCGACCCTGTTATAATCGGGTTTCATCAAAAAGCCCCAAAATCCTTTATTCTAACCCTAAATTATAACCATCGCTCTCCATCAGCCTCTCTCCCATTGCAATCTTCGCTGCACCAAGGTTCAATACGTCTAATCTACCTCCGATTTCATCTATAATTCAGGTTTGATTCGACATACTATGCATGTTTATTGTGCGATGTTGTTGTTGATTCATATTCATCGATCTGCAGCAGGTACTCTTCTATTCCAATCTTCTCTGCACCAACGTTCCTACATACGATCCACCGTCGATTTCATCTCTAATTCAGGTTCATGGCGATTTCATCTCTGATTCAGGTTCATGGATGATGTACTATTGATGTTTATTGCTCGATTCTTGATGTTGATTCATAATAATCAATATGCAGCCTACGATCTCATCTTGATGTTTATTGCTTGATTCTTGATGTTTATTGCTCGATATGGATGATACACTAATTTACACGACTCTTGCAGATTGATTTAAGTTTCTACCTCCGATTTCATCTCTACCTATGATCTCATCAATCCAACTACAAGTTAGTTATGGTGGTCAGGTAAGCATTTATTTCTGATTTGTTATGTTTTGATTTGTTTTTGTATCGAATTTCGTTGGATTTTACAAAACATGTTTCTATTTGATTTGATTTTGGATCGATTTTACTAAACATGTTTCTGAATTGTTCGATTCTGGTTCGTTTTATGTTGCATTTTGGTTCGATTTTGGTTCGATTTTACTAAAGATATATCACTTTGTTATTGTTATCTCATTCCTGGTATACCTTAACTTGATGATTGCATACAAGAGTCTAGGGACTGTTTCAATAATAAAAAGAGGTTTAGCACTTGAATGATAAATTTACGAAAGTACTATGGGTTAAACACTACTAGAAAACTGTTAATAGATGACGCGCGAAAGATGACGCACGAAAAAAGATGACGCGCATTTACGCGTATCATAAATTATTTGTCATTTTTTAAAATTTTCTTAGAAAGGATGACACGCATTTTTGCGTGTCATCTTAATGTGTCATTTTTTAAAAATTTTCATATATCATCAGCGCGCAACTAGCGCGACCTATTCATTCCAAAACTCATCTCCCGCTTCCCTCAACTAAAGCCCTAAACCTCCGATCATCCACCACTGGACGCGCCTGCCGCCGCCGACCATCCACCGCCGGTCGCGACCACCACTTCCGACCATCCACCGCTGACCTTCCACCGCCGGCCGCAACCCCCCAGCACCACCATCGAGCCTTCGACCTGCAGCCCCAATCGAGCCGCAGCCAACTGCCGACCTTCCACCGCCGGTCGCGACCACCACACTGCCACCGCCGACCTTCCACCGCCGGCCGCAACCCCCCACCACCCCCACCACCATCGACCCTTCGACCCGCAGCCCCAATCGACCCGCAGCCCTCAATCGACTTCAACCCAGCCCCAATTGACTTTCATCCAGCCTCAATCGACCTCACCCCAGCCCTCACCGCCGCTCGGCCACCCACCGCCGCAGCCATCTTCAATCGGTCAGTAGTTATCATCTTTTGGTTATGTATTTCTTGAAATTCAGGTTTCAACCTGAACAATGTTGGTTATTTAAATCAAATATACTTGATTTTGTTGTTTATATGAACTTAACTGCTGCAATTTATAGTCAGTTGACTATAGGCTAAATGGTTGTTTATATGAACTTAAGTACTAAACAGTGGTTTATGGGTCAAGTATCAAAATCTGTTTAGTGAGCGAATAAATGCTTAGCTTTTGGTTTGATGATGTGATATAAACAGTGGTTTATCCAGTTTATCCAGTTTCTTCATTTCTACGTTTCTATATTTATTGACAAATTGAACAAGTGGATCCCCAAGTTTTCATACAATCAAATGGATGATTACAGCAATACAACCATCATCCTTTTGTTACTCTTAACGCTTGGTTCTCTGTTAGGTATATTATTTCTTCTTTGACTGATGCTAAACGTGGTGTTGATGGATGCAGAGACCTTTTTTATTGGTTGTCCCAACCACTTATAGAGTTCCCTGATGCTATTAAATTGCTGAGACAAGGTGCTGTTGCTATCAAGGTCATTTATACAATGATATATTCATTATTTTCTTTGTAAATATGCAATTAAAAATCAGCAGATTAAGTAGTTTATGTTTGTTTCCTAGATAGATGTTCATAAAGCAGTAGAAGTGTGCTTGTGGAGATATTGTAGAGTTCGTGGACCAGATCTATTTGTTTAGTATAATATAGCAGTTCAACTTTGTTTCTTTCAGTTTTGTCTTCTGGATTTAGCAATGAGTTTAGACTTTTGAAACTATATATATGTTACGTACCTACAGTCTTTCACTTTCTCGTATTTGACACTATATATATATATTTTGTTTAGAGTTTTGAAATCATGTTTATACTAATTTCTGGTACTATTGCTAGCTGTTTGCTGAATAACAATTTGATGTATATAAATATTCAGAATCTGCTTTTCCTGATGTAGCTAGCTAGCTTCATATATCAACTATACTTCTTACATGCTACGCCTACGTGGATGCAGGGATCTCTTATATATATAACCTCACAGGAGATCTACCAAACTCCCTTACTTCATCGTGTCAAGCATTTCAACATTGTAAGCCTCTTTCCAGGAACTACTCATTACTTGTTAGTAAGTTATTGTATAAATATGTCCAAAGCTCTAATGATGCTTTCATTTCTAGATGTCATGTGCACAACACTCTCTTAACGTACAGGTTCTTCTAATTCTCTAGCTGCTCTTCCTTTGACTGATGTGTAAGTTTGAATTCTCATGTACCATGTTAATCGTGATCTGTGGTGGTAACAATTTCTCTACACTCCCTTGGTCAGTTGTTTTTAGTAACTTTTCTTATATGATTTTGGTCTGTTAGCCTACTCACTATTCAATCTGTGACTTCTAAGGATCCGATTTATGCACGTTTTCTGCCTCAGCCTTAGTTTTGTATAACTGTTATTTTGTTTTTATTCAAGATTGCCCGAAATTAAGTTCCTTGATTCTGGTGGCTAGAGGAAATATAACATTTTGATAAGGTAATACTGTTCAATCTGTGGCTACTCACCCTTCATTTATAAGGTAATACTGTGATGTTGTGGATAAGGTAAAATAAAAGCGGTTCTGTTTACTTTGTGTGTATATGATGTATATGATGTTGTATAATCTGTATTTACTGATGCGGTTAGATTCATATATCAACCATACTTCTAACGTGCTACATGTTGATGCAGGGATCTCTCATACAAATAACCTCACAGGAAACTACTTGACTTCATTGTCAAGCATTTCTACATTGTAAGCCTCTTTCTTGGCACTACTTAATGCTTATTAGTAACTTTCTTCAAATGATATAAAATTTGTATAACATGACAGTGATATAACTTCACCTGTATTGCCCTAAAGGCTGCAAAACTTTTTTTTTCTAAAACATTAATATTTCATTATAAACAATAGGTGTCAAATATGGTTACAACTTACAAAATTTGTATTATTTCAGTAATATACTGATTTTTTGAATGAATGATGGTGCCTTTTGGTTAGTTTGTGCAATTTTGGGCCTTTTCGTTTAGCTAATATTTTTATTTATTTTGCCCCGTATGACTTGTTAGATATTTCACCATATGATTTCTTAGAGATATAACATTTGACTCAACCCTTATTAAGGTTTTAACCGTATGACTTCTTAGAGATATACCATACGACTTGTTTGAGCCACTTGACTCCTCATCTTTTAGCTGTTGTTTTAGTTAAGCAATTGACTTGTAATAGATAAAACATTAATTTTTAGTCAAAAGATCATACGCCCAATGGAAAGTGGTGAAATTCTTATATAGATCATCCAACAATGCATATTAAGAAACGAGAACTAATTTCAATTATAAATATGATTTTAGGTGCTGGAATTCCTCCTAGAGCCCCTTGACATGTCAAGAAACGAGAACTACACCATGAACAAATGAATCTGAAGCTTCCATCTTTCTTCCTTGCATGCCGAAGAAGGTTATTATTCTTAAACTGGTCAGGTTGGTGGAAGCGGTTTTTTGGTTAAATTGACAAGTTTAATTTGGTGAAATTGGTTTTGTCTTAGGTTGGAGGACGTAAAGATGAATACACCGATGGTGATTTGGATGAAGTTCGTGAAGACTGGTCGCGCTACGTATCGAATTACATTTATATGTAGGCCTGCAATGATATATTTGGACATGTATTAGTATTGTAATGAATTTGGACTTGTATTAGTATTGGTATTGCAATGAATTTGGATTTGTTTTATGCTTTGTATTTGATGTTATTTAACAACTTTTGTAAATTTTGTTGGTATTTAAATGGATTTCGCTTTTAGTGTTATTCGACAATTTGTTTTATAAAAAAACAGGTAAATTTATTAAAAATAAAAAAAATTTAAAAAATGCAGCTAATTTTATGATGCGCAATGCGCGTCATCTATTGCACGTCATAAAAATTTCATAGATGACACGCGCATGCGCGTCATCTATTCATTTATGACTACCCCTTCCTTGACGCGCATTGCGCGTCATCTTTTGCACGTCATAAAATGCGCGTCATCGTTTGCGCGTCATAAACAGATGACGCGCGGATGCGCGTCATCTTTTGCAGTTTTTCTAGTAGTGAAACTTCACCCTACTATTGTTATAATTATCTTTATTGATTCTAGCCTAATTGATTAATTATTGTTTTTATTGAGGGGTCATGGTTTCATTTCTGGTGTAGTTGGACAATGGACATTTTGATTCATCTAATGGTTGCATAGTGCCTCATATAATTTGGATGCTTTAAAAGTTGAAAAAGATTTCTAATTACACAATGTTCAATGAATTCTTTCATGATCACAGTAACGCCTTTATATTTAAACTATAATATAAGCAATATTAACTTTTAATTTTTAGTTTTCTGAATAACTCGATTTTGATATACTGACCTGCACATTATGTTTCAGGAACTCTCATGGTTTTTTTGTGAAGATTGAACCGGTTTACAAAGGCTCTAACCTACTGGTATGTGTCAAACATACTGTTCTTTTGTTTCATGTTGTCTTTAGTATGTATGATTCATTGTATATGGTTGTTTACTGTCATGTCTGATTCGGTTTCTATCTGATGCATTGTATGTGAATGCTTCTTAGCGAGATTTGATGTAGTACCACAGATCTAATTTCTATTTGTTTGGGCTGCTAATCTTGGGTTATGAGACGGGTTTCAGTAATTTGATTTTCACATTTTGTTATACAAACTCGTATTATAACTTGTATTTTTAATACACTGTACTCATTTAATATTTTATTTGATTAAAATTCGAAATTCATCACACAAAACATATGCAAAACATATTTTTGCATAAACATTTGACAATATCATAACTTTAGGATTCTAGCAAATTTAACATATTTTTGCATAAACATTTGGCAATATCATAACTGAGTGTTTCAAGTTTCATTGTCATGTTCGGCATAAATTACCATCCCTAACTAATTTCTTATTACGCATGCCTAAAAGAGTAGCTATAATGAAAAAATCTACCTATTATAATAAAAGGGTAACTAGTGATGCCACATGGCAACACCACATTCATTTTTAATAAAATTTTCCCGCTTCTCTCTCTTATTAAATAAGTCCATTAATTACTAATTATATTATTGACTTCTTTTTTGATTAAAAATTATTTTTAGAAAAACTTAGAAATAGATACTTTTTGATCTTTATTTCTAGAGAAACAAATTTTTATAAAAATAAAATTTTTTAAGACATCATACTTTTTTTTTAAACACAAAATATTTTAAAGTTTATATTTTTAACATGTTTTTTAAGAGAAACGTTTAATTTATTTTTTTAGAAAAATAAAAAAGTTAAAAAGAAAATTTTAAAAGTTGATGTTATTGTCTTATTACTTATATTCCTTACTCATATACAATTTAAATCATATATTATTTTATAATTAATAAAATATTCTATTAATATTATTTGTTCAACTCGTGTAATACACGAGTTTACTAAAGCTAGTATCAAATATCCAAGTAATATTATTAGAAGTTTAATTCATTAACTTGAACTAATACAATTATGTCTTAATTTATAAAATAATATCATACGTATCAATGTCTTATTTAAATTAAATATAAATATATAAATATTAACTTGAACTTCCCGCTGCTTTTTTTTTAAAAAATCTTTCGTCGTTCAAAAAATATATATAAATAAATTACTAAGATATAATAAAAAAGATTCTTTCAATTTGCAATTTATTGTTTTCAAAATATTCAATTATCACTTGGTATCATTATCATCACGATCAACTGTACTTGTAAAATCCCGCAACCGACCCCTGTAATTCTCCCTCAATATATTCATCACATCACTCCTCTTTAAGTCTTTATCTCATTCATCTTCATCCCGACTCCCAAGGCTTTCATTCGGGTCTCATGGCTTTGCTTTCAGATCTTATCAACCTCAATCTCACTGATTCAACCCCTAAAATCATTGCAGAATACATATGGTACACCATTCTCAACTTAATTTGTTGCTGATCAATCCCCTGTTTTCCGCCATTAAAGTCTCGGAGTTGTTGGAATCTTGTTTTCTTATGTGAATCTTACAGATTTGTAGCTTATAACTGATATGATTCGATTCTGTATCTTGGGTTATATCCATGTTTGATGATTGTGTAAACATTTGGAGTTTTTGTTTCCCCTGTAATATGGGATGATGCAAAAAGTCAAGATTAAAATCACTTGAAAAACCATCTTCATATTCATCTCCATCTTTTTTGGGATCTATGAAATGGGTTTATTTGAATCGATATGAACACAGTGATTAACGATAACGATCGATTATGGCCTCTGTTTTTCCATTTTCTTGATCATGTAAAGATGAAAAGTTTGACTCTTGTCATCGTTTACCGACCAGATAAAGAATCTTAAGCTTATATGAATACTTCACTTGATAAAATCAATTTCTTTTGCAATTTGTTTGTTACTAATTCGAAATGGTCAATTTCCAAACAGGATCGGTGGATCAGGGATGGATCTCAGAAGCAAAGCAAGAGTGAGTAGATCTGTTTTTTATGATCATAAGTTCATAACCCATGATTTGCTTTGGGTTTTACTCATTGATTTGATCGTACTTTATGTTCTTGAGTTACTTAAACTCGATTTACCTCAACTTATTTCTGTTTTGTTGTGGCATTTAGACTATTTCGGGCCCCGTGGATGACCCGAAGAAGCTCCCGAAGTGGAACTACGATGGCTCCAGCACAGGGCAAGCCCCTGGTGAAGACAGTGAAGTCATTTTATAGTGCGTATATCCATCCCCTGTAGTTTAACTTGTAATTATTCGCGAAAAGTTTGAATTTTTTTCCGATTTGTTCGCGTAATCTTGTGGATTTGATGAATGAAACAGCCCTCAAGCCATTTTCAAGGATCCATTCAGAAGAGGAAACAATATACTGGTACATTATCATTTATCAAGAATCTGTAAAATGATAGTTTTGGGTATTTGTAGTTAAGATGCTGCATAAAGATTGTAATTTTCTAGCCTAATTTGATGAAATTTGTGTAATTTAGGTGATGTGTGATGCTTACACTCCAGCCGGTGAGGCGATTCCGACTAACAAGAGGTGTGCTGCTGCAAAGATCTTCAGCAACCCCGAAGTCGAAAAGGAGGTTCCATGGTATTTTCATTGAATTTGTTGTTTCGATTGTTCGAAGTTACTTTTACGAGCTGTGAATTAACTGGAATTTGATGTTTTCTCTGTTAATAGGTATGGAATTGAGCAAGAATACACTTTGTTGCAGAAGGACACCAAGTGGCCTGTGGGTTGGCCTCAAGGTGGTTTCCCTGGACCACAGGTAATCTTCAATCTTTACGCGATGTTCTTGATCATAAATGCACACGAATTAAGTAACTTTTAACTACTTTAACTTATATTCATGAATGTGATTCAATTTAGGGGCCATACTACTGTGGTATTGGTGCTGATAAAGCTTTTGGACGTGATATTGTTGATGCACACTACAAGGCTTGTCTTTATGCTGGCATCAACATTAGTGGCATCAACGGTGAAGTTATGCCCGGCCAGGTAATTTCTGACCGTTTTGACCCGAACCCATTTCCCGTTTATCATTTGTAACCGTAAGAAACATCACCTTTATGTTGGTGCACAGTGGGAGTTTCAAGTAGGACCTGCAGTAGGCATCTCTGCAGGTGATGAATTGTGGGTGGCTCGTTATATTCTTGAGGTAAATCTATGTTATGTTTTCGTTTCGTTTTGTTGACAATTACTTTGATTGAAATCTTGAATTCTTGACATTGAGTGTTCTTTTTCATCCAGAGGATCACTGAGATTGCTGGAGTGGTGGTTTCATTCGACCCCAAGCCAATTCCGGTTAGTTTTGTTGAGCTTTTTGAGTTTTAATCTTGTTAGGGATATAGTTTTGGGTGTTAAAGATGCAATCTTGAACAGGGCGACTGGAACGGTGCTGGTGCTCACACGAATTACAGGTAGATAATCTCTTTAGACGCGTTTAAACCATGTTTTTATGTTGATTCTAATCGTAATCACATCTTTCAGCACGAAATCTATGAGGGAAGAAGGCGGGTATGAGGTGATCAAGAAAGCCATTGAGAAAATGGGTCTAAGGCACAAAGAACACATCGCTGCTTACGGTGATGGTAATGAGCGTCGTCTCACTGGTCGCCACGAAACAGCAGACATCAACACCTTTTCATGGGTACATCATGTCACATAAACAGTTAAACATAGTTCAATAACTTAAACTAATATTGTGTTTTAATCATTCGTGTAGGGTGTTGCAAACCGTGGAGCATCTGTTCGTGTGGGACGAGACACTGAAAAGGAAGGAAAAGGGTACTTCGAGGACCGCAGGCCGGCTTCTAATATGGATCCGTATGTGGTGACCTCGATGATCGCCGAGACCACCATTCTGTGGAACAAATCTTGAGGATGAAAGATTTTGGGTCGTGATGTTATAAAGCCTAATTGATGGGTAGATTTGAAAACAATGCACTAGAACTTAGATTGAAACCTTCTATTTCATGCCCTATTTTTTCTTGTTATTTCTAATGGGTTGTATTTGAGATTTTACTCATGGTGCATGCTTCCTTGGGAGAGTATTATTTATGTCTATCATAAGTGATATCCAAATGAGATTCAAAAAACTCAAAATTTGATTCGAATTAATAAATCATCAATTCGAAATTTGATTCGATTCAAATTTTATTATCGCATTCGAATTGAAATTCGAATCGAACTGTGAACTACATACTTACACTTAATTATTTTATGTATGAACTTGAATTGAATTGTGAACTACATCCTTACACTTATCTATATTTACATATCAATTTAGAAAGTAAAAATATAAAGTTTAAAAATATATATATAAACTAAAAGTGTCAAGGGAAGACAATCGGTATGATTATATTGAAGCAATTGAATGGTATGCTACAAGACTAATGATAAAACAATAAAGCCGAAGTCCGGCTCTTTGATGAATAAGAACAAACTTGTATGAGATGAAGATGATAACTGATGATGATTGATGGTTCCTCATTGGAGATTCATGGTTCCTCATTGGAGACGAGGAGAAGGCCTCTTATAGTACTGGAGGAGTGATCGTTTGGAATACTAGAAGGAGATGAGCTGGATGATTTGAGATTTGAGAAACTCAATCTTTCTGACTTTTAGCCCTTGACCTTTAGCCCTTGACCTTTAGCCCTTGACCATACCAATTAAGGGGAATAACCAATGTTTTGAAAACCGGACCGGCCGGTCCGACCGGTTCGACCGGGAACCGGACTCCAATCCGGTCCGGTTCGGTGCTAAAAACCGGTTTAACAGTGAACCGGTGGTCAGACCGGTTGAACCGGTCGAACCGGCGGTCGGACCGGTAACCGGACCGGTCGAACCGGTCTGACCGGCGGTCGGACCGGTGGTTGAACCGGTTGAACCGGCTTTTTTATAAAATTTTTATTTTTTTGTAATTTTTACATAAATACGATCCGGTTCTTATATACCGTCCGACCGGTTGAACCGGTCCGACCAGTGAACCGGTAAGGCGTCCGGTTCACTGTCCGGTCCGGTTTTAAAAACATTGGGAATAACCTTGCAAATTTTAGCCCTTCATTCTTTATATATCTTTAATCAAGGACCAAACTTTATGCTTCCATTTTAACCTCATCAAGAAAATAAACCAAGTTAATATTAACAAAGAATATATAAATAGTTGCATTCTGAAATGAATATCGTTTTTAACATGGCCCCTCAGTTCAGATTGCAAACATGTCATATAACCCTAGTTTTTTACTCAAGCAATCGTGCTGGAGAATACTAAGACTTTTTGTAATTCACAATTCATTTTTAGTTCTTTAGCAAATTTATAATCCATATTATTTCATAAGTTGCTTAACATAGGGCTCGGTATTCTGCTTCAGCAGATGACCGTGAAATAGTTGATTGTTTTTTACTTTTCCATGAGACAAGTGACCCGCCCAAGAAAATACAAAAGCCTGTTACCATCTTGCAGGATCGGTATTGGTCACTTAACAAGTGGTTTATCTTTCAAAATCACCTAGAACAACACTCAGAATGAGTCTTAACAAGAGTTGATCACAATATAACAAGTAGCAACTGATAATAAACACAAGAGGTAAATTTTCAAGGTACTTTTATATATTGATTCTCAACTCAAAGGATTACAAGAATCTTGCAAGCACAATCTCTATCTAATGAGTTACAATGAGAACTATATATATAATACTACCTACAGCCGGATATACTTTGATTCCAGCTGGAAACCTATAACCAAAAGCCTATACTACAAGACTATAGGTTAAGGTATCTCGGATATTTTATCTGAGATTTGGTAGTTAGGGCATGTCCCTGACTTACCTTTTGTCACCAACTAAGGTTAGTAACATGTACTATCATAAAAAGGTAAACAGTGGAATAAAGTATGGTCAACTACATGGCTCTTTAGGAAGAAGCCATGTTGTATCAGAAGTCTGCAGCAGAATGTCAGAGACCATACTTATGTCCACTGGTTCATAGCAGTGTCTTCCGAAGGTTAAGTTGCTTCGGAAGAATAACTTCTTCCGAAGCCACTTATACTTCGGAAGACTGCTTCTTCCGAGGCTTGGGAACTTCTTATTTGTCTTCGAAAGTAGAGTTCGTCTTCGAAAGTTGATCTTTTACTTGACTTCGGAAGAACTCTTCAACCTTCGGAAGTTCTCATACTTAGCTTCGGAAGCCTTTGTATGTAGCACCAAAATGGACTAAGTGAAATAGTTTTGGTTGCACCAGCCTTTATCATGATCCAACAAACTCCCCCTAGGCTGATGCTACCAAAACTTCACTTATCTCGGCTTCTCAAAACTTTCAGCACCAGGGAAAGAAGATACTTATCAGTTTCTTTGTTCTTCCCTGATGTGGTGCTGAGAAGTTTGTACAAATCCTTGGTAGACAGAAGATCCAGTCTGTTACCTTGGATTATATGTACCCTTTGCTGTGGCCCTCTGAAAAGAGTTAGTTGATGGGAACTGTAATCATATTCCCATCTAACTATAGGTTCCAAGTCTGGACCTTCCATCATCTGTAGAAAGGCAGTGCCCTTGGTGGAAGATCTTTCCTTGTCTTCCTCTCTTCTCAGCTTTAACTCTTCTTCAATCTTGGCTTTTGTAGTTAGCTCGGCTAGATGAAGACTGCTGATATGATTTCTAATGACTGCAGCAGCTTCAGAGTTGGAGGAGTTGGAAAATGGCTTTTCTGCTAACTCAGCAATATCAAATCTGCTAGAGTGTAGCAGAGATGTTGCATTAAGTCTGTTGACTTCTCCACTTTCTCTTTCCACAATAAAGTTGTGAGAAGTTTCATCAAACCTCCACTAGATTATTTTCTTTCTAGGCATAAGAGACTGACTAGGAATCTTGTCCTCTTTCCTTGTATCCAGCAGAGTCACCAGTTTTCTTCTAAGTTTCTTATCTTCATCATTTAATGAATCTGAGTTGACGCCTACAAGTCTTGCAGCCTGGTCCAATGTTCCTCTAGGCAAGTCAAGAAATTGATTTCTTGTGAAGGAACATGAAGATCCATCGACATAGGTGATGTTAACAGAGTCCTCTTCACATGAGATCTCGCTCAAGGTTGTACAGTTTATGAGCTTGGTCTTGATTGCCTTGAATCCATTAAGAGAGAGAGGTTGAGAAGGCTGCGGGATGGTCTGGGTATCTGTTGGGTAGGTTTGGGTTCAGTGGTTCTGGGCTGTGTTTCGGGTTGAAGGATGGGTAGTTTAGGTGGTTGAGGTGATGAAGTAGGTATGGGTAGAGTTGTAGGTTCAGGGGTGAAAGGTTCATCTGAGGGCTCGGTTTTGATGGGTAAGGAGAATGGGATTGGGTCTTCTGGTGTTGGTTGTGGTTGAGTGGTTGGGGTGAAGATCATTCCCTGTCCCCTTCTATACATCTCTTTCTTCTTTCCCATCCGGATGTCAGCTTTGATTTCACTGACAATCCACTGGAGTGTCTTTTCAGACATGGGACCCACCTATCTACTAGAGAAGCCATGAGCCCAGAGATAGTCTTTCATCCAGGCTTTGTCACTAAGCTTCTTGGTTGCATAGATCCTTGCTTCTTCTTCCTTCTTCTTCTTCTCTTTGCTCTTTTCCCTTGCGGCCTTCTTCCTTTCTTTCTCCATTTGATCCTGCTCTTTGTTGTGGGGCCAGAGGATCGTATCATTATCATATGGAGAAAGTTCTTGAAGGATGAAGCCTCTAGAAAGTAGGAATTTTATCCTAGCTTCCCTTAGCTGCAAGGTAGCTTTCCTCTGTTCCTCCTCTTCCCTCTCTAAGGCCAACCTGGTTTCTTCTTCTTGTTTAAGCCTGGTTGTCCTCTCCAAAGTCACCAACTCCTCTAGTGGTAGCAGGAGTACTTCTTCATTTGCAGCTCCTAAGTTGATGAGCTGATCAATGAGTTCCTCTCTCTTCTTGTTGTTGACTGCCTCCTGATTGGCTGCAGCTGCCTTTGAACTAGCAGCTAGCAGCTTCTCAGCAGAAGATCTACCTTTCTTCTTTAGCTTCACAATCCTTTCCTCTTCCTGAAGCTCTTCCGCAATCATCTTCCTTTTTCCTTTGTCTTTTGAAGAGCTTGACTGTGGTGGTTCTTGGATAGAGGGTTCAGATTGAGAGAGAGGCTCAGATGGTGTTTGGGATGGAGCAGGTTTGAGTGAGTCCTCACTATTCACCTCAGATTCCATTTCAAGGATTGCATCTGTGATGATTAGATCCTCGGACATCTGGAACAGTCCTTCCGCAGCTTCCATTTCAGCTTCGGAAGATTCAGCTTGTTCTTCCGAGTCTTTGGCTGGTTCTTCCGAAGCTTTCCTTATGGCTTCGGAAGTTGAAGGAGATACACCTTCTGTCCCAATTGTTTCAGTTGCTGGGCCATCAGTCCCTATTTCCCCTTCGAAGTGAATCTTAGGTTCCATGTGAACCTTAGGTTGACCAACTTCTTCCACAGTGGTAGAAGGTGCAGTGATCCTTTGAAGCTCTTCAGATTCAAAGTAGATCAGTATAGGATCAAGGCTTGGCTGATCAATGGAGGATCTCCATACAAACTTGATGAAAAGCCTGTAGAGATCCTTAAACATCTGTGAGTCAATCTGAAGGACAGATTGGGATGACTTGGGCATAGTGATGATATAGGAAGTTAAAGCTTGGACCGGTGGTTCCTCATGTGTTTGTCTCTGAACATTCTCCCCCTTTTTGGTAGCATCATCTTGAGAGCTAGATGAGCTAGAAGAAGAAGTCATTGAGACTTGAATTGGTACATGCCTAACAGACCTCTCTGTCTGTGTCTCAGCTAGTTGAGCCTTGAGATTGTCTATCTCAAGTTGTTGAGTGGCTGACCTGTTCTCTAAGATCCTAACCTTAGATTTAAGGTTTGAGACCTTGGAGATCAAGTACTGAATGGTGAGTTGCATACTTCCCTCATCTTCATGTGAAGAATCACGGGGAGATGAGATAACATACCTAGTATGTTCAGTCTCACCACCAGATGTGGCTTCTTGGCACGCTGGATACCTTTGCTTAAAATCATCTCTTTCAGAGATATCAATGGGCAAAGTTGTCATTGACTCAGTCTGATTGATGTCACCACTATCCTGAGAGCTCAATGAGAGACTCTGAGTAGTGGCAGCTGAGCCTATATGAGTCCCCCCTCCATATCAGTGGGACTCACCTTAGTTAAGGTTTGCTGATGGGGGCTAGAGATAAGGGATGTCTCCAGGCTCTGTTGATCTTGGAGAGGGTGTGGTAGATCAACTTCATTGCCATGGAGAGATGTTATCTCTTCATCAGTTTTAAGGAGGAGATCAGTAAAGGATAGGGAGGCTAAACCTACTGATCCGGGGACCTTGATCAATGTCTACAGGCATTGAGCCTCTGGTGGGGCTGTCCCTAATTGGCTGCACAGGGGAGTGTAGAGACTCACCCTGTGGGCTAAAGGCTTAGGTGTCGGGCTCTTGAGTTTGAGACCGAGGAAGCTCAAATCCCAAATTGAGGTAAAAAATGAAGGATGGTGTGACCTCAGACTGAGTGGGAGCCCATTGTTCCACTCTAGTCCTTTTAGATTGAACAAGAGGAGCTTGTTCAATCAGAGTAGATTAAATAAAGGTTCGTTTGGGGCGTCTTTGATATGTGATTATGATAGGTGGAGAAGGTAATATGAGATTTGTGGTGAAGGTTGCTGGTGTGGGTTTATCACCTGTGGGGTTAACAGGGATGTCACCAGGAGCTATGCGCTCAATCATACCTGGAAGTAGATCAGTATGTCTTCCAGTGAAGTTGGTGGACACCTTCTTCATGGTCTTGAAGATGGCAGGCCTCATGTGAGGGATAGTAAGAGCAGCTGCACAGACAAGCTGACTCTGGTCCAACTCACAGTTGATGATATGCTGAAGGAATCTAGGGTACATGAAGAATGTTTCCCTTTGAAGATTCCCTATGAGGTTAGTCAGCACAAACCTTGAGTAGTTGAAGCGCACGCCTCTCACCAACCCATGAACTAAGCATCCTAGTTCATAGGGAATTTGATCCCATCCCCCTGACTTGTTAGACAGACAGTGGAGCACAATGTGCAAGAGAAACTTCCAGTTGTAGAAGAAGTTAAACTTGTACACAGTTGACCTGCTTACATCTCCTCCATATCCCATTAGAGTATAAGAGTTGTCTAAGTCGTCCTTGGGAAACTCAGTAGGAGCTCCTTCATCCTGCAGCTCTAGATGCTCCATGATGAGTTGTTCAATAATGATCAGCTCATGTCCACAAATGCTGGTCCTCAGTATACGAACCCCATTTAGGGTTTCTGCTCGACCATTTCCCCAAAATTCTACCATTTGATTTGAGTAAACAGTGGGGTTAACGGTAAGGGCTGTGAGGTAGGTTGATTCAGAGAGAAAGGTGATGATTTCAGAGAAGTCGGCATCTCTTGAAGAATCAAGTAGTGCGACTTGGTTGTGCTGAGGGTTTAGCGCCATTGTGAAAGGTGAATGAAGATCAGTTTGAACTTGGGTGAATTGCAAGTGAGGAAACTTTTAGGGCAGTAAAATGGTAAAAGTTGAACAAGTCTGGATTATTTAACAGTGGGGGTGACTGTGGGGAGTAACTGTGGGAGGTTATGGTGGTTTTCGGAGGTTATGATGGTTTGTGGTTATGAAATGATAATGGCGGCAAGGGATAAGTTTAAATAATCTGACAATAATTAGCAAAATCTTTACCTTTTACAGAGTGGGGCCCAAAAAGATATCCGTTACATAGTAAAAACTCTTTTTCCAAGTATAAAACATTTCCGAAGGTTATTTGTCTTCCGAAGGAAATTCTTTCTTCCGAAGCAAAGCATTGCTTCCGAGGTAAGAATTGTTTTCTTGAATGAAGAGTTTTATAAGATTCGGAAGTATATCTGATGTGAAATCAATCACTTCTTCCGAAACTAAAAACTCTTCCTAGAAGAAAATTTCCACGGAGGAATTTGACTTCGGAAGATATTAATGAATATCTTCCGAGAGTTAATTCCTCTTCGGAAGAAATCTACACTGAGAATATTTCAAAGAGATCTTTCGTAACAGGGCTTAAACTATATTGACACAAGACATTACACATTAAAAAGCTTTCAAAAGAGGTAGTTTAACCAATGTTTATCATCCCAATAGTTGATATGAGATATTTAAACCTTTGTTCATCAAAAGCTTTGGTGAACAAATCAGCATATTGTTCATTTGAGTCAACTTTGATTAGCTTGATCAGATTTTTCTCATGAATATCTCTAATAAATGATACCTGATATCAATGTGCTTTGTATTGGAGTGATTCACTGGATTTTCGGTGATGGAGATAGCACTATTGTTGTCAATATGGATAGGAATGCTCATGAAGTTGAATCCATAGTCTAACATCTGGTTCTGAATCCACAGCAGCTGAGCACAGCAGCTAGCAGCAACAATATATTCAGCTTCAGCAGTTGATGTAGATACACAGGATTGTTTCTTGCATTGCCATGAGATGATCCTTCCACCAAGAAATTGACATCCTCCTGATGTTGATTTTTTGTCAATGTTGCAGCCACCATAATCACTGTCAGAGTATCCATAGAGATTGAAATCACTATTTTTTGGATACCAGAGACCTAGTTTAGGTGCTCCTTTGAGGTATCTGAGGATTCTCTTTGCAGCAGCTAGGTGAGACACCTTTGGAGCAGCCTGATATCTTGCACAAATGCAAGTAGCAAATATGATATGAGGTCTACTAGCAGTAAGGTACATCAGAGAACCAATAATTGCTCTATACTGATGTTGATCAGTATCCTCCCCCTCAAGGTCAGGGTAAAGATTATGGTTCTGGGTATGGGTGTCTTGGCTGGCTTACAGTCCTTCATCTCAAATCTATCTAAGATGTCGTTGACATACTTGGATTGATTGATGAAGAATCCCTCCTTCAATTGCTTCACCTGAATCCCAAGGAAGAAGTCCATTCTTCCCATGGAACTTATTTCAAACTTCTTTTTCATGATGCTTTTAAAGTCTTTGCACATTTGGTCATTTGAGGAACCAAATATGATGTCATCAACATAGACTTGGGCAAGCAAAATATCCTTTCCAGACTTTCTAATGAAAAGAGTCTTGTCAATGGTACCTCTAGTGTAGCCACTTTTCAGAAGAAATTGAGATAGAGTCTCATACCACAGCCTAGGTGCTTGGTGCAGCCCATATAGAGCTTTGTCCAGTTTGCACACATAGTTGGGATGCTGTAGGTCTTCAAATCCTGGAGGCTGGCATACATAGATTTCCCTATCTATATCCCCGTATAGAAAAGCACACTTGACATCAAGTTGGTAGACAGTAAAGTTCTTGGATGTCACATAAGCAAGGAAGATCCTAACTGCCTCAAGTCTTGCAACTGGTGCAAAGATATCAGTATAATCAATTCCTTCCTCTTGGGTGTATCTTTGAACTACTAATCTAGCTTTGTTCTTGATAATCAAGCCTCTATCATCTTTCTTGTTTCTGAAAACCCATTTAGTGCCTATGGGTACTTGACCAGATGGTAGTGGGCATAAATTCCAGACCTTTTGTCTTCTGAATTGAAGCAGCTCCTCTTGCATCGATTCAACCCAACTACTATCTTTCAAGGCATCTTCTACCTTCTTGGGTTCCATCTGGGATAGAAAACATGAGTACAAACAGACATTCCCATGATGTGTTTGTCCTCTTGTTCTCACACCTTCAGAGACATCTCCTATGATGTTCTCAGTTGGATGAGTGTTGTGAATCCTAAGACGAGGAATCACTTCCAGTTGCAGAGATAGGTCCAGGTTGGACATATTTTGATCAGGAACTGGAACACTCTATCCAGCTGCTGTTTTAAAGTCATTTAATGAGGACTGATTGAATGACTGAGAAACATCATCAATGGTTGGCTGTGAAGTAGTATTAACAGTTTCCTGTTCCTTCAAAATACTGCTTCCTTCAACCTGGTGTTGTACTGGATCACCTGATGAGTTTTGAGGTTCATTAAGTGATTCACTTATTGAAGCTTCATTATTCCTTGAGATAGTTACACAATCTGATCTATGAATGGTTCAAGCTTGTTGTCTTTCAGTTCTTGGAGAATTTGGAAGAGGTCTGGGTAGCTCAAATAGTTGAGTAGCATCAGCATCAGCATCACCTTAAGCACCTGTTCCAGCTAAAACATTCTCACAAGATGGTTTAGAATAGTTTGGAAACAATTCTAAGTCAAAGATATAATCAGGTCCATTCCCCCTAACACAAGGAGTGTGCTCATTAACAACTATATTGGATGATTCCTCAAATTGTTGATTCTTAATGTTGTACACTCTATAAGCTTTGGAGCTAGAAGAGTATCCAACAAAGATAGCATTATCTGACTTCTCAGCAAACTTTGCTAAGTTGTCTTTTATGTTAAGTATGGTACACCTGCTGCCAAAGGACCTTAGAAAACCAATGAACGGTGGTCTCTTGTTCCATAACTCATAAGGGGTTTTTCCATGGGGCTTAACTGCAAGAACTTTATTCTGCACATAACATGCAGTGCTGACTGCCTCTGCCCAGAATGTTAGAGGAAGTTTTGAATTAGCTAACATAGTTCGAGCAGCCTCAATAAGTGTCCTGTTTCTCCTCTCAGCAACACTGTTTTGTTGAGGAGTTCTGGGAGCACTATATTGTCTGGCAATCCTTTTTGAGTCACAGAATGAATCAAGAACAAAGTTCTTAAACTCAGTCCCTTGATCACTTATAATGATTTTAACCTTATGATCAATTTGATTTTCTATTTTTAGAATAAAAGATTTCAAAGTTTCAGCAGTTTCATCTTTAGTTCTTAAAAAGGATACCCATGTAAATCTTGTAAAATCATCAACTATCACAAGGCAGTATGATTTCCTTCCAATGCTCATTATACTTGTAGGACCAAAAAGATCCATGTGTAATAAGTGTAATGGAGTAGTGATTGAATTAACATATTTGGATTTGTGAGATGTCCTGTGTTGTTTCCCTTTCAAGCAGGCAACACAGTTATCTTTGCAGGAAAATTCCTTTTTAGGCAAACCATATACTAAGTTATTTTTAGCCAATTTATTCATTATCTTAAAATTTACATGACACATAAGTTTATGCCATAGTATTGATTCATCACTGTCAGCTTTGGAAAGAAAACATGATACTTCACCCATAGGAGAAGCATTGTTCATATCTAGCTTGTACATATCCCCTTTCCTGGGAGATCTAAGAAGCACCAATTCCGGAGGAATTGTCATCCCTGATTTGAGGATAATGCACTCATGTTCTGTGAAAAGCATTTGATGGTTTTGGTCACAGAATTGAGAAACACTTAACAGATTGTGTTCAAGCTGTCTGACAAAGTGAACTTTGTCAGTGTTTAATCTACCATTGGATATACTTCCTCTGCCAGAAATATATCCTCCGGTCTCACCTCCAAATTGGATAGGCCCTCCATCATAGTTCTGGAATTGTTGAAGGAGAGATCTATTCCCTGTCATGTGCCTGGAGCATCCACTATCTACAATCCAGACATTGTTGTTCTTGTCAAATGGATGTCCCTGCTTATAAGATGAGATTGTTAGTTTTGTTTGGAAGCCTAAGCCTTGCTGGTCTTGGACTCTTCCAAAGATGATGACATGATTGAACCAAAAGAAATGCATTGGGGTTCAATAGAGGTCGTTAAAGAAGAGGTTTGGGTTGCAGCATCTTCCTTGATCTTCCTATCCATCCCTTGGTTGATCTTTAAGGATGAGCTTGTTGAGGCTATTGCAGCATGGACTTCTTTCGAAGCTTCTTTCTTTTCGAAAGAAGCCTTCACCACCTTTTCTTCCGAAGTAGTCTTCTTCTGGGTTGGTTTCAGGGAAGCTTTCTTGTTCTTCCGAACCTTTGAAGCTTTGGCTTCCGAAGCCATTTTCCCTTCGGAAGAAGTACTTTCTTCCGAAAGCAACTTGGCTTCCGAGACCAACTTTCCCTTTTTCATCACTTAGACCGTTTGAAATGGTCCAAATGTGAAACTTTCCCTGACTCCTTCTTTTCTAACATTATTTACATAATGTGTGCTTGCTGGATTGTAGTAACAATCTTTAGCCATGTGGTTGTGCAAACCACACATTATGCATGCGATGTTAGTCTTTTGGGAATGTAAAAGTTGCTGTTTCTTGGGCTTCTTTTCTTCATCAGCAACTTTTCCTTTCAACTTCTGGTCCTTTGATAGGACAGGAGTGCTGGTATTACACTCCTTTCCTGAATCAGAGGTTCCTAACACTTGAAATCCAGCTGAGATAAAGACACCTTTTTGCTTTGGGTCGATCTTTAGCTTAGACTCAGCAACCTTCTTGGCAATCTTTCTAGCAGCTTTAGCTCTGCTTCTTCTTGCCTTGGTGGTTAGGATTTAATCTTCACAGGAGGAGATGGGTGCATTTACCTGTTTCTTCCCTGTGGTGGCCACCATTGTTGCATCCTCCTTCAATTCTAGTGAAGAAGGGTCAGTAGTTGGAACCTCTTGCTCCTCAGTACCACATCTAGGTTGTCTAATAGGCTCATAAGAGTGTGGTGGAGCGATTTCATTGGTTCCCAACCCTCCTTTGTTTTGAAAAAACAATTTGGAATGGAAGGATGATGAAAGAATAGCTTGGAAGTTTTGCTCAGCAATAGCTTGCTTCCTGGCCTGAGCCTAAGTAGTGACAAGCTGGGCTTGAGCTTCAGACAGCTTGGATATCAGATCTTTGATTTGAGTCTTATAGTTGGTTTGTTCATGTTTTAAAAGAGACATAGTTTTCTCTAACTCCTCAATTTTCTTTTGATAGTCAGATTCAACTCTTTTAAAGTCAGATTCAGCTCTTTTAAAGTCAGATTTTAAAATATTTAAAGACTCAACATCAGATCTGATTTCCATATTGTAATCCTTGTAAATTTTAACTTTAGCAATACAGGCTGGAGTGCAAAAATGTTCATATACCTGAGCATCATCTGTTCCGGCCATGAGTGCTTGAGCAGGAGTCACATCCTGTACCATGAAGCTCCAGTCAACGTCTTGAGCTATTGCAGCTGTTTCAGCTGTCTTTTCTTTGCACTTCGAGGTTGAGGGATGTGTGGAGGCCTGTGGGGTTCCCGGGTTGTTCTTGGGAGCCTTGCATTCCCTAGTAAAGTGACCCAGTTGGTTTCAGTTGTAGCACATTGCCTTGGTCTTGTCAAACCCAAACTTGCTGTTGACAGGGTTTTGAGGGAATTGCCTTCCAGTTCTCTTGAAGAACTTCTTCGCTCTGTAAGTTAAAAGAGCCATCTGTTGGACAATGTCCATATACTCTACATCATCTGGACTGAAGCACTCCAGATCATCAAAGCAATATTGAAAATCACCAGAGTGTCCACTTCCAGAGACAAAGGCATAACTATCCTGAAAGGAGTTGTGTTGAGCTTGTTAAGACCTTGGAGTCTCAGGTAGAGTACTGAAGGGTCTATTTTGTGAGTTGTCAGGGTAGCATAGCAACTGATGTTGTGGTTCTATGCTTTCCCTTTCAACCACATGAAGGGCTGAACTCAGTTGGTTATTAGAGTTACCAGAGGAGTTTTGCATGTTCATCTCCATCTGGAATGCACTGAGGATACCATACAACTCTGTGAGAGTAAGAGTTTTAAGGTCTGATGTTCTCTTGATCACAACACAATAGTGTGTCCATAGTTTAGGAAGGGAAGACATAAACTTCCTTACTATGTCCCTGTTCTCAAGAGTTACTCCAATATCCACTAGAGTATCCACTATCTCAACATACCTGAAGTATTGTTGAGTCAAGGTCTCACCAGCCTTAAAAGTGAAGTTTTCAAACTGTTGCTTTAAGAGATCCTTCTTGTTCTCTTTAGTCTCCTTGGATCCTTCATACATGAGCTTCAGTGCATCCCATAATTCTTTAGCTGTCTTGCACTTCTTGAAGCCTCTGTAGATGGAGTTTGGAAGAGCAGTTTAAAGACAAGTCATAGCCCTTTGATCAAGCTCTATTCTTTTTCTATCTTCTTCTAAGTAATCGTCCACATCTTTTAGAATGATACGATTACCAGTAGCAGAAGTAGTGCTTGGTATGAAAGGACCATTAACAACGGAGTCCCACATCCTTGAGTCCTGACACTTGATGAAGCCTTCCATTCTTGTGCACCATGTGTCAAAATCTTCAGGGGTGATCAGTAGGGACTTGGTCATGGTACCAGTTTCCATATCAGGTTTTGTGAGAGCGGCCATTTAAGTGAGTGGTTTGTAGGGAGGAGTGAAAAACAAGTTGATTTGGATGGTTAGATCACGCAATCAAGAGCCAAACAAAGCTCTGATACCAATTGCAGGATCGGTATTGGTCACTTAATAAGTGGTTTATCTCTTAAACTCACCTAGAATAACACTCAGAATGAGTCTTAACAAGAGTTGATCATAATATAACAAGTAGCAACTGATAATAAACACAAAAGGTAAATTTTCAAGGTACTTTATATATTGATTCTCAACTCAAAGGATTACAAGACTCTTGCAAGCACAATCTCTATCTAATGAGTTACAATGAGAACTATATATATAATACTACCTACAGCTGGATATACTTTGATTCCAGCTGGAATCCTATAACCAAAAGCCTATACTACAAGACTATAGGTTAAGGTATCTCAGATATTTTATCTGAGATTTGGTAGTCGGGACATGTCCCTGACTTACCTTTTGTCACCAACTAAGGTTAGTAACATGTACTATCATAAAAAGGTAAATAGTGAAATAAAGTATGGTCAACTACATGGCTCTTTAGGAAGAAGCCATGCTGCATCAGAAGTCTGCAGCGGAATGTCAGAGACCATACTTATGTCCACTGGTTCATAGCAGTGTCTTCCGAAGGTTAAGTTGCTTTGGAAGAATAACTTCTTCCGAAGCCACTTATACTTCGGAAGACTGCTTCTTCCGAGGCTTGGGAACTTCTTATTTGTCTTTGAAAGTAGAGTTTGTCTTCGGAAGTTGATCTTTTACTTGACTTCGGAAGAACTCTTCAACCTTCGTAAGTTCTCATACTTAGCTTCGGAAGCCTTTGTATGTAGCACCAAAATGGACTAAGTAAAATGGTATTGGTTGCACCAGCCTTGATCATGATCCAACACATCTCGTTGTTAGGCACTTACCCCAGTCGGAGTCAACATAACAAAAAAGATCAAAGTTGTTTGTTTTGCTAAATAAGATACCCTTACCTGGAGACCTCTTAAGATATCTTAACAACCGCAAAGCAATTTGAAGGTGGGAATTTGATGGGTTGTGCATAAACTGGCTTAAGAACTGAATAACATAAGAAATATCTAGCCTTGTTAATGATAGATAAATGAGTTTGCCTATCAATTTTTGAAAACTGGTTACATTCATTAAGACATCATTATCCTTACGACACTTGGACGAAACAAACTTTGATCAATAGGTGTATTTACCGGTTTACAACCAAGAAGTCCAAATTCTGATAAAAGTTCAAGACAATACTTTCTTTGTGAAAGACAAATACCTTGATCACAGTATAGAACTTCTATTCCAGAAAATATTTAAAGTTTCCTAGATCTTTAATTAAAAGGTTTGTGTTTAAAAATTCTTTTACCTTTTCAATTTCATTCACATGTGTCACACCCTCAATTTCCACAAACAGAGTTTTACCGTTAGGCATGTGACAAACCAGGATCTCAGACACAGTCATATCAAACGACACTATATGAGTTCAAAATAAACGTTTGAATTAAATCAGAGAAACACAAATAAAATGAACATCAGTGCGGAAGCGTAATATGAAATGTAACCAATATTGAAAGTCTTAAAATACTATGTCAAAACAATGTTTGATGCAAAATAAATGAATTTGATGAATGCATGTCCTGAGTGCGTTCCTGAATCGTGCAACATGAGTTTAAGCGTTACTGTGACCTAAGAAAACATGCTAAAGTGTGTCAACATAAACTTGGTGAGTTCACAGGTTTAATCACAGATAAATGGTTTGTAACTGTACGAATGGTAAAGTAATTAAAGCATATCGATAGGTAGCTAGCCTATAAACAAGTTACTTAGCGTTTCGAACCGAAGCTGACTGTTTGTATGTTTGTTGCCTTCCCGTCACGTCTCACAGACAGTGACAAATGTTAGGTCAATAATGCACCGGTTTGACCTCCAATCAAGCTAGCGCGACTAGACCGGGCGGGGTTTGTCAAACCTAGTAGTACTACTCAGAATTACCTCGCTACACATTACTAACGGTTCGAGAATGTAAGGACTTTTAAGTATGTTTGCACTAACGTAATAAGCGATAAACAATAATACTAAAACCATTTTGTAAAATACGTTTGCATGTTTTCTCCCCCCAAAAGGAAAGAAAGTAAAATAGGGGCCGTGAAGACTCACCTTAGTAGCACATCAAAGAGTAAAAGCTAATACAAAGATTAGGGTCCTTTTAACCTATATTTTCATTAAATATTTAATTGAGATTAAATATTGGTATAGAAATTAATTATTAGTAAAAGAATGGTACGGTTCGCGATCACGGTTCGGATACGACGTCGGTTATCGACATCACTCCCCATCCTCAAGCATACAAAAACTCACACAAGAGTGAACCCCATATTCACGTATAGCCCAAATTATATATAAAAGTACTCTATATATATATATAATTAATTATATGACACATTACAATAGAACTCCTACGTTTAATGATACATAACCCAAACTTACTAATGCATACCAATCCCTTTCATAACATATTAATTGTAATTTAAACATGAATTTCTACAATCATATGATATATATATCTCTAGTTCATACACACATATATAACACACATACATAATATAAATATGCACCTACCAACTACATAATGCATATTTATTTAATATGTACATGAATCTCATCTCCATGCCAACCCACCACATGCACACATGCTGCTTATGTATCTCAAAATCCTCACACACAACCTAATCATAAAACAAATTATTTACACGCGTATGTCTATCTTTATTAGGTTAATACCCCAAAGATTTAAACCACATAACCCATTAGTGTCATACATGATTATATATACATGCTCAAACTCGCTTTGGCTTAGGTGTCTCCTTTCGACTTAAGGCATCAGCCACTACATTAGCCTTACCCGGATGATACTTGATCGCACAATCATAATCGTTCAACAACTTGACCCAGCGACGTTGTCTCATATTCAGCTCCTTCTGCTCAAAAATATGTTGAAGACTCTTGTGATTAGTATAAATGGTGCACTTGGTACCATACAAGTAATGTCTCCATATCTTGAGAGCAAACACAACGGCTCCCAACTCTAAGTCGTGTGTCGTGTAGTTTTTCTCATGAACTTTTAGCTGACGGGAGGCATATGCGATGACCTTCTTACGTTGTATTAGCATATAACCGAGACCTTGAATGGAAGCATTACAATAAACCACAAATCATCTGTTCCCTCAAGCAATGATAGAATCGGTGCCGTACAGAGTTTCTGCTTCAGAACCTAAAATGCGGATTCCTGTTTGTTACCTAATCGTATGTAGTGCCTTTATGATTTAACACCGTGAGAGGTTGAGCAATCTTCTAAAACCCTTTGATAACTCGTCGATAATAGCTAGCCAACTCAAGAAACTATCGTACCTCAGTCAGAGTCTTAGGCGTAGACCAGTTCTTGATGGCTTCTATCTTTGCTGGGTCAACATGTATTTCATTCTCATTGACCACATGACCCAAGAATTGGACTACCCATATCCAGAAGTCACACTTTGATAACTTAGCATACAATTGTTCTCACTTCAGCAGCTCCAAGATCAGTCTAAGGTGTTCCTCGTGTTCTTCCTCATTTTTTGAATAAATAAGGATGTCATCAATGAACACAATGACAAATTTGTCCAAATAGGGTTTGCACACTCGGTTCATGAGGACCATGAAAACCGCTGGTGCGTTGGTCAACCTAAATGGAATAACCAAAAATTCATAATGGTCATACTAGTTAAGTCTTCTGGAAATACATTCGGGAAGCCTCTGACAACTAAAATATATTTAACATGCTTCTCATCCGCCTTCTTCTCTGTAATTAGTGTCAGTAGAGAGAAATCCCTTTTCTTGAGACATTTATGCACCTTCACGTTTGAGATGCCAACCACAACACCAACCCTGTCGTTTACTACTATAGGTATTCCATCACTAAGAAGAGGTAACTTAATTAGTTTCTTTCCACAAATGATCTATGTTTGGTTTTTGGACAACCAATCTGATGTGTTGCAAAACACATCTGTTTTCCATACGATTTCTGTATATATTTTTAGTCTTTATTTCCCGTTTTTATTAGTTTTCGGTTTCTATTTACGTATTTGTGTATTTGCAGGTATTTGTGGTTCAAGGAGCATAAATGGTTGATTTTTGAAGAATAAACAAGCATGCGAGCTAAGGAACGGAAGAAGCTTGGTCAAATGGGAGATTTTGAAAATCCTTATCTTGGCGCGTCGCCAAGATGATGACAGGATCTGAGAGACGCGCCAAGATTCCCGCGTCAGAAATCGACTATTTTGTTTTTAGCGCGTAGCGAAGATTTTGGTGGTTATTTTGGCGACGCGCTAAGATTGCTAAACCGAGAAATTTTGCCCTAGATCATTATTTAAGGTTTTATAAAAAACCTAATGGGGGCAGACGGCAGGAGGCGACTTCCAGAGGAGAAAAGAGACGATTTTGGAGATCAGACGGCAGGAGACTTCCACGATTTTGGAGATCCCAAAGCAATTGGAAGCATCAAGGAGCAAGGATTGAGCAAGAGGATTGAAGATTCAAGGGTGTTATCCATTGGTTTCATCTTCTTCTTGTTTACTCTTGTTTTTGAATCATGTTTACTGATATGTTTATGAATTTATACTTTTGCTTTGATCATGTTTAGAGGCTAAACTTCTGTAGCTACCTAGGTTTTGATGATTATGCATGTTTAACTTAGTATTCTTTCGTTTTTTGGATTGTACTTGTGTTTAAAGTTAATGATAATGATTTGGTTTGCATGATCAGTTGTGTACGTGTATTTAGATCTGTTCTTGTGATTGGTTTATTGCTTCACATGTGTCTTGATGAATGTCTTTCATATAATGGATGCATGCTAGATCGTTTGCCTAGGGTTTGCGGTTTCTAGATGATTTGGTAGACGTATTGAATCATTGAAGTGATCTATCTTGAATTGAACTAACTAAATATGCAACTAATCTTAATACTGTGAGGTTAATAGATTATCAGGTTGTCTTGTGTGATTGATTGCTAGGTTAGAGTCTCTGTGAGGAGTTCGGTCTAGTTTCCCTTTCATATCATAGTTTCCTGAGTCTGATTAGGCATTCCAGATCTATCCCCTTAACTTTAGGTATTGTGACACTCGCGCCGTGAGGTAGAGTGTCTATCGGGTGTGTCGTTAGCTTAGTTGGAGAACCTGTGAGGGTAATCCACAAACCGGTGTTTTATCGGCTTATTAGGTCTATCTAGTTGCTTTCCTTGAAAGTGTCGAGGTTTCTCTAGGTCCCTTTTAAGTTAGTATCTTCAGATCCCGGTTACACAAGTCTTTCCAAAACCGTTAGGAGAAAAGCCAAAAACATGTATAGGATTCTTACCTAGGTAGTGATTACTTCTCCTGATTTAAATCTAGTCAATTCCTTATTTTCTGTCCAGTATTAGTTCTTTTAAAGTAATTTAAAACAAACCCCCCTCATTTACTTTCATTTAGTATTTTTAGTTGAGTCTTAGGTAAGTTCAGTTTACGTTTTCCATACAGAAGTCTTTGGGTTCGATAACTCGGACTTAATAGCTATTCTGCAGTCGACCGGTACACTGCCGGTTGTGTTGCTTAGGATCGAGTCTTAGTTTTATAAATTTAAAGCTTTTTAGTGTCTAGTTAGAGCTTTATTTGTTAGTCTAATTTAGTATAGTCTAGCACACATCAAAGTTTT
Organism: Flaveria linearis; assembly: GCA_024085815.1. Classification (NCBI taxonomy): domain Eukaryota; kingdom Viridiplantae; phylum Streptophyta; class Magnoliopsida; order Asterales; family Asteraceae; genus Flaveria; species Flaveria linearis. Next base: position 34,095,589 of record CM044013.1, read on the forward strand.
TGGCGCCGTTGCGGGGACTTCTTGGCGATTGCGTTCATTGGACTTACTTGATTTAATTGCTATTTGTGCTAAGTATTTTTTTTAATTAGTTTGTTTTAATTCTATTTGTTTTTATTTGAGTCTGTAGAGTCAGTTAGTTTTCTTGTTTCTGTAAGTGTCATTATGTGTGAAATCTGTGGAGGACCCCATTTTACTTGTCTTTGCCTAAATTCATCGGGGTATTCTCCAATTATTATTATCCTGATCCGCAGGTAGAGCTAAATGAAAAATATAGAACTCAGGATGAGCCGGAGACGAAAATGGACATCTCAGTCCCACCTTCGGTTCAGCAGGATGTTGAGCAAACTCAACCAGGGATTTATGATTTTTCTTTAGATTTTAGTGATGATGATGAGTCAGAGGATGATGAGGATGGAGATGTGATAAGTGGAGTAGAGCTGACTGATGTTCCCCAATACCCGAAAACGGAGACGATAATGGACGAATTTCAAGTCCCACCTCCAGTTAGATTTATTGATTTTTCTGATCCGGATGTTGAGGAACACATCGAACGATACATCTCATGGAAGGAAGAACAGAAGAGAAAAATGGTGTGTCATGATACTTTATCAGAGGATAGTGAGCCTTTAGATAGTGTTGCTGATATTGTCATCCCTATTGGTAGGAAAATCCCTGGTAGCACTACTCGTTACATTCCATCACCGGAGGAGGTGAGGCAATTTGATTGGGAATCGCATTTTAAGGCAATGGATGCTAAGTTAGCAAGTGAGTGTGAGCAAGATGACTTCCCAGAACCAGAGACATTAACGGTTGTCCCACCTCTGGTTATTGAGGAAATTGTGATTTCTAGGATTGAGGAAGTTGTCAAGAGTTCAAGGAGTGAGTTTGGAAGTGTGTGTAGTTTGCAAGAGTATTCAGATGCTGAAGATGAGGAGTTAGATAGAATAGTTGAAGAATTTGAGAGGGTGATTGCTGAGGAAGAAGTTGAGAGTAGTAACTCCTGGGAGGATGAATTTGTAGGAGAGTTAGAAAGTTTACCTGAATATGTGGACAGTTGTGAGTTTGATCCGGAAAGTGAATTGGTTATTTTAGAAGCTTTGTTAGCAGGTAAACAAGAGATTAGGAAAGTACTTACATCATGTGAAACCCTAAGTGTGGGGAAGGTGGATGAGAGTGTTGGGAGTTCCCCTAGGTGTAGGCTTCCTCCTACAAAAAAGAGAGATAGGAAGAATGAGTATGATATGAGGACAGTCCAAACCCCAAGTGTGGGGATGTTTCGGGTTGATAAACTACTAGGATATTTGTTAAGGATGAGTTTTGGACCTAGTAGATTTAAGTCTTGGTGGGCTGATCTGAGTGAAGGAGTCAACAGGATCAAGAAATTCATGCTTAGTTGTTCGGTGTTGAAAGCTTGTTTACCGCTTAGGGTAGAAGCGGTGCTGAAATCGATAAAGGAGAAGCCTCCTGATTGAGCTAGTTGGTGATATTTGGGTGATGACTCGTTTATAGAATTTGTAGAGTTGGTTTACTTGAGTTTTAGGTAGTTCGTTGAGTTTTTGTGTTGGTTTTTGTGTTTTCGTGTGCATTGTTTTCGTGTTTGTGTTAAGTGTTTGCAGGGAAACGATCATATGGTTGCGATTTGACACATGACCGGGAGGCTACCATGTAAGTTTTTCCCACTTGGTTCATGTTAATAGAGGTAATAAAACGGTTGGGGCCAAAAATTTGGCTAAGGCATGAAAAATTTCGTAACTTTCTGAAAAAAATGCAACCTCGCGCTACGCGCCGGGCTGCTTGATTTCTCTCGCGTAGCGCGACGACTCTCGCGTATCGCTCCATGTTCATGCCTAACCCTCGCGTCACGCGAGGGATCCCAGAATTTTGAATTTTTTTTATTTTACCTAATTTTCACCATTTCACCCATTTTTCCACCATTTTCGACCTTCTACCATCATGTCATCCATTTTTCCACTTGTTCAAAGCAACTTGAATTTCATACGTGTGTTTCTCTGTTTTGTGAGTCGTTTTTGTTTTCTTTATTGAGTCTGTTTGATGCTGTGTTTGCCTGTTAGTTGTTTGTTTTGCAGGTCTGGAATAATTCACCCGTACTCAATCTCCATTCGGGTGAATATATCTAACAATTTTATAAGGAGGCAACCAGTGATTCCTGATCGCGAATGAAATGCTATACGATCAGAGGTTTTGGATTCAGACTCTGCACAGCTGGACACTGCTTTACCAGCTAAGTCTTTTCCAAAACTCTTCTTTTTATTTATGTCTTTCTTTTAGTTTCAACATTGAGGACAATGTTTAAATTAAGTGTGGGGATAGGAAGACATGTGTCTTAGGTTTAATTTCATTGAGTCATTCTTTTAATTTTTGCTTGTGTTTAGTTAATTTTATTTTAGTGTGTCTTTAAAAAATCAAAAAAAAAACAAAAATTAGAAAATTTCCCTGATTTTGATGTTTGCATATATTAAAAATGGAAAATGATAGGTACAGTCAGGTGTCTGGTTTTCAACTACTATATGTATGAGATAATAAATAATTGAAAGCGTGTCTGATTTGGGATGCACGGGTAGGCCCAGCCGATTTTGAAGGGTTTTCATAGATGTATTCTAATCCATCTAATTAAATATTTAATTTACTATATGTGTTCTCACTAGATGGAAGTCGAAACTGTTGGAAGGTTGAAAAAGCACCACTGTAGGTTGATACCCGTTTGTATTTAAGATTAGCATAGTTGGCACACGTTATGTGGCGCCTTAGGATTCCATCTCAGTATTGTGTGAGTTTGAAAACGACAATTAGGTGCGAGAGGGCATTCAAAAACCTCTAGGCCAGTACTTAATGATTGTGGCCTGAAGCTTATGTGCTTGACAGCTGGGATGGCGACTTGGCTGGCAACACCTCTGAGTCAGGGTCGTGATCCTGTTGTTTTTAAATCTTGCACAAAATAAAAAAAAAAAAAAAAAAAAGACAAAGCCTATGGTGTTGCTCAAGGGGATGGTGACTCAGTGGGCAACAGCCCTCTAGGTGGAGTCTTATAAAAAATATATGTATATATATATATATATATGAAAAGTTGCAAAAGAAGAATAAGTGCTGAAAAGAAAATATTTATAGTGCAGCTTAGTTTCCATCAAAATAAGCTAGTTTTAAATACATGTGGGTATTGGGTTACAGTGGTAGAAAAATCATGGATTTTTGATTTAGTCTATGCTTCGGAGATTTGATAACAGGAATAGATACCGACTTGTGAGAATTCATGATTAATAAAATAGAATACTTGAACCTAAATGCTATACTCTTGGGGACTTGGATGATCGGTGGTTGGGTTTAAATGGACAAATATACTTTGTGATTGCGGTTAACACGTTAGTAAATTTTAATAAGTAATTAGACTTAAATGTTGGAAATCAGATTTAAACTTGACTATGATTCCATTTGCATAAGTCTTTTTCAGGGACGAAAAAGAGGTAAGTGTGGGGATACTTGATGTGTTGCAAAACACATCTGTTTTCCATACGATTTCTGTATATATTTTTAGTCTTTATTTCCCGTTTTTATTAGTTTTTGGTTTCTATTTACGTATTTGTGTATTTGCAGGTATTTGTGGTTCAAGGAGCATAAATGGTTGATTTTTGAAGAATAAACAAGCATGCGAGCTAAGGAACGGAAGAAGCTTGGTCAAATGGGAGATTTCTGAAAATCCTTATCTTGGCGCGTCGCCAAGATGATGACAGGATCTGAGAGACGCGCCAAGATTCCCGCGTCAGAAATCGACTATTTTGTTTTTAGCGCGTAGCGAAGATTTTGGTGGTTATTTTGGCGACGCGCTAAGATTGCTAAACCGAGAAATTTTGCCCTAGATCATTATTTAAGGTTTTATAAAAAACCTAATGGGGGCAGACGGCAGGAGGCGACTTCCAGAGGAGAAAAGAGACGATTTTGGAGATCCCAAGCAGAGAACAAGCAATTGGAAGCATCAAGGAGCAAGGATTGAGCAAGAGGATTGAAGATTCAAGGGTGTTATCCATTGGTTTCATCTTCTTCTTGTTTACTCTTGTTTTTGAATCATGTTTACTGATGTGTTTATGAATTTATACTTCTGCTTTGATCATGTTTAGAGGCTAAACTTCTGTAGCTACCTAGGTTTTGATGATTATGCATGTTTAACTTAGTATTCTTTCGTTTTTTGGATTGTACTTGTGTTTAAAGTTAATGATAATGATTTGGTTTGCATGATCAGTTGTGTACGTGTATTTAGATCTGTTCTTGTGATTGGTTTATTGCTTCACATGTGTCTTGATGAATGTCTTTCATATAATGGATGCATGCTAGATCGTTTGCCTAGGGTTTGCGGTTTCTAGATGATTTGGTAGACGTATTGAATCATTGAAGTGATCTATCTTGAATTGAACTAACTAAATATGCAACTAATCTTAATACTGTGAGGTTAATAGATTATCAGGTTGTCTTGTGTGATTGATTGCTAGGTTAGAGTCTCTGTGAGGAGTTCGGTCTAGTTTCCCTTTCATATCATAGTTTCCTGAGTCTGATTAGGCATTCCAGATCTATCCCCTTACCTTTAGGTATTGTGACACTCGCGCCGTGAGGTAGAGTGTCTATCGGGTGTGTCGTTAGCTTAGTTGGAGAACCTGTGAGGGTAATCCACAAACCGGTGTTTTATCGGCTTATTAGGTCTATCTAGTTGCTTTCCTTGAAAGTGTCGAGGTTTCTCTAGGTCCCTTTTAAGTTAGTATCTTCAGATCCCGGTTACACAAGTCTTTCCAAAACCGTTAGGAGAAAAGCCAAAACATGTATAGGATTCTTACCTAGGTAGTGATTACTTCTCCTGATTTAAATCTAGTCAATTCCTTATTTTCTGTCCAGTATTAGTTCTTTTAAAGTAATTTAAAACAAACCCCCCTCATTTACTTTCATTTAGTATTTTTAGTTGAGTCTTAGGTAAGTTCAGTTTACGTTTTCCATACAGAAGTCTTTGGGTTCGATAACTCGGACTTAATAGCTATTCTGCAGTCGACCGGTACACTGCCGGTTGTGTTGCTTAGGATCGAGTCTTAGTTTTATAAATTTAAAGCTTTTTAGTGTCTAGTTAGAGCTTTATTTGTTAGTCTAATTTAGTATAGTCTAGCACACATCACAATCCATTTTGACCACAACATCGTAGCTACCATGTGTAATAGAAATCAGACTTATATCGAACGATTGTCTAGACAAACCTAGATTACAACTGCTAAGCACATGGGTGGCGGTTATAGTTATACTTGTTGTTTATAATGGAAAGGCAGAGATGTAATGAACGGGGTCGTCATGATATCTTGTTATTTGGTCCTACGCCAAACGTAGTCAGCCAGAAAAATCCAATTGGATTCCACCACTAGGGAGATAAACAAATGTAACGTACGCTTAAACATGATAGATATCAAATGAAATGAATGTTGGAACACTAAAATTACCAAGACTCTAAGTCTTAAGATCAATCTATGAACAAGAACTACATGCGCAGAGAGCATCATCACTCTATTGCAACTTTTGAAGGACTGGCACGTTGTAGATGAATATTATTTCACGATCACTGAAATGATAGAAATAGCAACGTCTCATAGAAACTAGGACTAATGCCATAATATGAATCTCATTAAGGCTCGAGGTAGATGAGAACTTTTCATACGAGTAGAAATAAAGCACTATTTTCATATTAATAGTGAAGTTTTATGAGAACCGAGACCTCATGTCTCAAAGTATAGAAATGAAATTTTGAATAGATTATGGCCGTTATCACTTGACAGAGTTCGCCAGACTTCTCATGCACGACAAATTACAATTATATGTGCACCCGTGATTCTAATTTTCTTTGCATGGTCACCCATGGTTCCTCCCATCCGAGCTAACATACCTTGTCAAGTACCGAGTGTTATCAATGATAGAGGTATCAAAGATATATTTATCATACCTTATGTATCTCAAAATCCACACACACAACCTACTCATAAAATAGATTATTTACACGCGTATGTCTATCTTTATTTGGTTAATACCCCAAAGATTTAAACCACATAACCCATTAGTGTCATACACGATTATATATACATGCATCCATACAAACACTTCAACCAACACAATTCACAACACACAAAGTATATGTGTGCAACAGAAGATCCACACACACTCACACATTTATACAAACATATGAATATATATATATATATATATAATTATCTACACACATACATATTTATATGTATACCTGCATATACAAAATCACAACCATACATTCATATATATACATACATATATACAATCGCATGCATATATATATACACATAAACTTACATGCTAGGACACAATCAACTCATGTATGAAATAGATGCGGGTTTATGTACATATCTCACACTCAAAGGAACAATGATCAACAACAACAACATACACCAAAATATATATATATATATATATATATATATATATATAATATATATAATATATATATATATATATATATATATATATATATATATATATATATATATATATATATATATATATATAGCAGTCCACTGCACAACTAAACTATTATTCCTATACATCCATAACAAGAACACATACATAAACACATATACATCACACAGAAACACACACACATATATTCAAAGTATACACACACAACCATCTTTACATGTACACTCATAGTGAACACACCCACATCCCGATCACACAACATAACGCCCGCACAACCACTGAATGCATACACACACACACACTTAAGTCAAGTTATACGTGTGACATCGAACCCCAAACCGTGACCAATGCTCACGGTCGACGACCGAGCCGTAGTCAAAACCGTACAAGTGAAACGGGAGGAGGAAACATACCGTACGTCTGTATTTCGCGGTTACCGGTTCCCGTGAAGGGCTGTCAGGTCTCTCAAAGGGTTGCCGGGTCTCGTGAAGGGCTACCGAGTCTCGTGAAGGGCTGCTGGGTCTTGCACACGGTGAGGAGGTCGACATGAAACAAGCTGCCGGATCTGTTGCACGGAGTGAGGGCTGCCGAGGGGCCGCCGTCGCTAGGGTTGAGAGAGTTCACGGTTGTAGTTCTTTTTGAGGGAGTTCACAATTTGGGTGGGGGGTGCAGAAGATATGAAATCATGGGATTGGGGGCAGTTAAGGGGGGATGATTGTTGGGTGGTGATAAGTCTAATTGTTTTGTAATATTTATTTATTTATTATTATTTATTTTTTATTATTATTGTTATTATTATATTATACTAATGTTTAATTGAGGTCAACTTAATTATAATTATATACTAATAATAATTAATATTTTGATTTAATAATAATGTCGAATAACGTTGACAGACAGTAATGATAATGGAACAGTCGAAACGGTGTTAACCTAAAATATACGGGTTGTCACAACATGTTCCGGTTATCATTATATCACCTACATAAACTAACAAAGCAAGAAAAAACGATCCTTGAGATTTAACAAACAAAGAATGGTCATAAATACTTTGAACAAAACCATTTTTGACAAGACCACTGGTTAATTTTTCATTCCATTTTCTAGGATACTGTTTTAAACCATACAAAGACTTGATTAATTTACACACTTTGGTTTCATCTTTTGAATAATAACCATCTTGTAAAGTCATATAAACATCTTCAGTAATATTGCCATACGAAAAAGCATTATTAATATCTAACTGAAATAGACCCCAACCTTTTTCAATAGCTAAACTAATAATGCACTTAATTGTGATCATTTTAACAACAGAAGAAAAGGTTTCATCAATGTCCAAACCTTCTCTCTGTCTATAACCTTTTACCACCAACCTAGCTTTATACCTTTCCACATCACCATTCTCCTTATATTTAATTTTGTATAGCCATTTACAATCAATAGGTTTTCTACATGGTGGCAACTCTACTAATTTTCAAGTATTATTTCTATATAAGGCTTTCATTTTGGCATTCATTGCTTCAACCGAATTAATATCAGATGATGCTTCACTAAATGTCCTTGATTCTACACTCTTATTTAATACTGACACAAAACATAAATTTCTTTTGATAACCGGGAATAATTTACTACTTTCTCTAAGCCATATTTGACTTTACCATCAATAACATAGTCTGCCACCTTCTTAGGAAAGGAACCAATCCTAGATGATATTCAAGTTTCATTAATAGGCACATTTCCCTTAGGAGGAACAACCTCTTCATCAGAAGAAACCGTGTTGCTTGCCACGCCAATAGTTTTACTAGCAAATTTACTTGGCTGCTAACCGTCACTGCCAACTTCTTGAGACACCCCCTCCTCATCATTGGGAATATTATCACTTACAGAAACATAGGGCGAATCAGACTCAAAACAATCAAAAATATTTAACTGATTTAATTCTTTTTCAAAGGAGACATTATCAAAATTATATATTTTACTCTCTTTAAATGGATAAACATCCTTATAAAACTTCACATCCCGAGAAAAAATAATTTGACGTTTATCAAGAGACCAAACTTTATAACCCTTTTAACATCTAAGTACCCGATTAAAACACATTTTTCGGAGTGACTGTCAAACTTATTTAACACATTTAAAATAGTACTGAAACATAAACACCCAAAGTTTCGTAAGTGTTCAAGAGAGGGTTTGAAACCAAACATCAGTTCATATGGACTTTTTCCTAACATCACAAAAGAGGGCATCCAGTTATGCAAGTATGTAGCAGTTAGAATGCATTCAGATAAAAAACTAAGAGGCACCCCCTTGAAACATAACATATCTAGCATCATTTAAAAGATGTTTGTGTTTTCGCTCGGCTAATCCATTTTGTTGTGGTGTTTGAACGCATGATGTTTGATGAATTATACCTTTTGAGTCAAAAAAATTACTCATCTTATTGTTAAGAAATTTGGTTCCATTCACTACGAAACAATTTAATCAATTTATCAATTGATTATTAATCAATTCATAAAAATTAACAATATTTTGAAAAAACTTCATCTTTATTTTTAAAAGAAAACGCCACACATCTCTAGAATAGTCGTCTATTACAGTCAAAAATTATTTAAATCCTTCTTTGCTGCTAACTCTATATGGCCCCCATACATCAAGGTGAACTAGCTCTCCAACTTCTTTAGACACATGATCACTTAATGGAAATGGTACACGAGAGTGTTTAGCCCTATGACATACCTCACAAGGTTGTGAACTTTTTAGATAATTAATCTTAAGGTTTTCTTTTAACACACATAATACATTGTCGGAGGGGTGTCCTAAACATGTATGCCATAAATTAGTAATGTTAACACTGTTGTAACAAACCTTTAAAGGGTTTCCACTTAAAAAAAAATAAAGTCCATCACTTTGGATACCAGTCGCCAGTGCATTCTTTGAATTCAAATCTTGAACAAAACAATTATTGCAGGATCGGTGTTTGTCTCTCAACATAATATTTTCATCACAAACTCACTAAGTCTCACTCGTTTGATGATGTAGAATCTCTAGCTAAGTTGAGGATAATATACTGAGTTAATGAACTTAACAATTTGTTTTTTAAGATACTTATATATATTAGTTCTCAACTCAGTATTACAAGACTCTTACAAAGCATGCTAAATGAGTTACAGAGAGAAGCTATAATACTACTATCTATAGCTGGTTATACTTAGAAAACTAGCTGGAACTTACATCTAAACAAATACTATATTGCTAGAGGTAAGGTATCTAAGATAAAATACTATCCTAGATTAGGTAGCATGACATGTCCATGACTTACCTTTTGTTACTAACTAAAGTTGGTAAGTGTACTAACTGAAAAAAGTGAACAGTGGAATATAGTATGGTCAACTACATGGGCGTGGAAAAACGCCATGCAGCATATAGAGTTGACAACATATGTCAGTCAGACCATACTTATGTCCACTCGTTCATAGTTAGTTCTTCCAAAGGTTAAATGGCTTCGGAAGAATAAGTTCTTTTGAAACCATTTATACTTCAGAAAAGATAACTTCTTCTGAGACTTGTGCTTGTCTTCATAACTTTTCTTCTTCGGAAGACTTTGTCTTGAATCTTCTAAGTGTTTACTTCTGAAGGAGAACTACTTAGTCTCGAAAGACTGGGTTCTTCCTTCAGAAGTTCTTCATCATTATCCTTCGGAAGTTCTTCATCCTTATGCTTCGGAAGATCTTCAACATAGCTCCAGAAGTGCATCTTTGTCATTGGAAGTCTTTGTTTAGTTGCACTAAAAATCTTCTAAGTGTAGTTTTGGTTGCACCATTCTCATTTGATCCAACAAACTCCCCATATTCTGATGCTACAAAAACTTCACTCCTTTCTCTTTCTTAAAACTTTTAGCACCAAGGAAAGGAGGTAATCGTCAATATCCTTGTTCTTTCCTGAAATGGTGCTGAGAAGTTTGTATAAGTCATTCGTAGAGAGGAGAACCAATCTATTGCTATGAATGACATGTACCCTTTGTTGTGGCCCTCTAAAGAAAGTTAGTTGATGGGAATTATAGTCAAATTTCCATCTAACTATGGAATCTAAAGTAGGGCCTTGAATCATTTGAAGAAATGAATTTCCTTTAGCAGTGGCACCTTCTCCTTCTTCTTTTCTTAACTTCAACTCCTCTTCAGTTCTTTCTTCTTGGTCAGCTCAGCAAGATGAAGGATGCTTAAGTGATAGCAACTACTTGAGAGTGGAGGGATTGGAGAATGGTTCTCTGCTAACTCAGTAATATCAAATCTGCTTGAGTTTAGCAGAGATAGGGTGTCAAGTCTGTTGACCTCACCATTCTCCCTTTCCACAACAAAGTTGTGAGAGGGTTTATCAAACTTCCACTGGATGATTTTCCTTCTAGGAGTAAGGGGCATGGTTGGTAGTTTATCCCTTTTCCTGGTGTCTAGTAGAGTCATATAGTCTTCTTCTCAGTTTCTTCTCAGTTTCTTCTCTTCTTTCTTGAGGGAGTCTAAGTTTGTAGCAAAGAGTTGAAGAGCTTGGTCCAGTGTTCCCTAGGTAGATCAAGGAATGCATCACTTATAAGGAACATGAAGAGCCATCAATGTATCTCAGTCTTATGGACTCTTCCTTACAAAGACGTCGCTCAATGTTGTGCAATTAATGAGCTTCTTCTTGATCTCATTAAATTCCTCTAAGGTCAGAGGCTCAGATAATTTAGCAGATGGCTTGGGTAATGGTTGGGTTTTGGGTTATGTTTTTGGTTTTGAGATGAGTAGTGGTGGTGGTTGTTGAGAGGAAGTGGATGAGGGTGGAGGTAAGGCTGATGGTGTAGGTTCAAGGGTGTAAGGTTTGGTAGTGGGTTCATTTTTTATAGGGAAGGGAAGAGGTGTAGGGTCAGGTTTTATTCGTTGTGGTTTTGGGCTAGGTTTAGGTACCATCCTCTGTATACTTTGAGTTTGATATACCTCCTTCCTTCTTCCTAAGCGAATGTCAGGTTTGATATCACTGACATGTCGCTATAGTGTTTTCTCATACATGGGACCTACTTGCCTGCCGGTGAAGCCGTGGGCCATGAGATAAGCCTTCATCCAGGCTTTGTCCCCCACCTTCTTGGCAGCTACAAGTTGGGCCTCCTTCTCCTTCTTCTCTTTCAACTTTTCTCTAGCATCCTTCTTCCCCTCCCTATTGATCTGATCTTGTTCTTTGTTGCAAAGGAACAAGATCGTCTCATTTACATGAGAAGTCAGCTCCTCTTGAGAATATTCCCTAGAGCAAAGGAAGGCTATCCTCTTTGACCTCTTCCTTTGCTCAACCTCTTCCTTCTTTCTTGTCTTCTCCTCCTCTTCGGCCAACCTTGTTGCTTTCTCTTTTCCTTTTGTAACAAGGTTGCCTTTTCCAACTTCATAAGCTCATCAAGTGGGAGTAGGAGTATTTCTTCATTGTCTACTCCCAGATTGATGAGCCTATCGATCACTTCCAGTCTTCGTCTATTGTTGATAGACTCTTGAGCTGTTGCCTCCTTGCTACTTGCAACCAGTAGTTTCCTAGTGTCGAGTCTACCTTTCTTTTTTAGTTTCTCCAACCTTTCCTCTTCAAGAATCTCTCCAGCAGTTATCTTCCTTTTTCCTTGGGGATCTGAGGCAGACTCGACATTTGGAGATTCTGGCATGGATGATTCAGGTTGGGGAAAGTGGTTTTGAACTTATGGTGTTAGAGAGAGAGGGATTTTGAGGAAGTCCTTACTGTTTACCTCACAGGCTAGATCAAGGATAGCCTCTGTAATAAGCAGATCATCAGATAAAGATGATAGTTCCATGATCCTTTCCACATCTTGAATTTCTATTTCGGAAGAGATTAGAATATTACCACCTGTCCTAACTGATTCGGTTGTTGGCTCATGAGTCCTTATTTCCCTTCAAAGTAAATATCAGGTTCAATAGGGACCTTAGTTGACCAACTTCTTTCTCAGTGGTAGGTGGTGCATTAAACCTTTGAAACACTTCAGCTCCAAAGTAGGCTATGGCAACATGAGGTGAGGGCTGTTTAAGTGAGCAGCTTATGAGATACTTTGTTAAGAATATGTGAAGATCAATAAGCATCCTATGGTCCACTTGAATGGATATCGGAGGTGGCCGAGGGAAGATGGTTGTAGAGTATTGTTGTGTGGGATAGATTGAAAATGGAGTTGAAATGGCCAGGGTAGGTTCCTTATGACTTTGTCTCAGTACACTCTCCCTAGTTTTGGTAGCACCATATTGAGAAGTACATGAGCTAGACGAAGAACTTAAAGAGACTTGAATAGGTACATGCCTAACAGACTTCTCAATCTGCGTCTCAGCTAGTTTTACCTTGAGATTTTCAATCTTAAGTTGCTAAGTGGCATACCTATTCTCTAAAGTTCTAACCTTGAATTCAAGGTTTGAAACTTTAGAAAGTAGGTACAGAATGGTGAGTTGCAGTCTTCCCTCATCTTCTTTTAAAGAATCATGGAGAGATGAGATAACATACCTAGTAAGTTCAACCTTATCACCGGATATGGTTTCTTGGCACCCTGGTTTCCCTTGCATGCTGATATCTCTTTCAGAGATATCAATAGGCAAGTTTGTCGTAGACTCACTCTCAGTTATGTTACCATTGTCCTTAGAGGTCAATGAGACACTCTGAGTAGTAGCAACTGAGCCTACATGAGTCCACTCCACACCTGTGGGACTCACCTCAGTTTGGCTTTACTGATATGGGCTAGAAACCATAGGTTCCCTAAGGCTCAGTTGATCTGGAGAGTGGTGTGGTAGATCAACATCATGGCCTGATGGAACATGATATCCTTATCTGATTGGGTTAATAGGTCAGTGAAGGATATGGAAGTTTTACCTAATGACTGGGACCTTGTTCAATATCTAGTGGCATTGAGCCAATGATATGGGTGTCCCTTTTTGGCTGCTCAGGGGAGTGTTGGGACTTACCGTGAGGGCATGAAGCTTAGGCTATGGGCTTATCAGGTTGATACTGAGGAGACTTAACACTAATATTAAGGTTAATTGTGGAGGATGGTTGGACATCTGGCTGAGTGGGAGCCCTTTATTCCACTCTAGCCTTCTTAGATTGAACAGAAGGGACTTGTTCAATCAGAGTAGATTGAATAAAGGTTCATTTGGGGTGTCTTTGGTAGGTGGTCTTTATAGGGTGGGTGGAAGTAATTGGCAGTGAAGTGGTGGTGTCTGGTGTGGGTTCATCACCTGGTAGGTCTACAGGGATGTCACCAGGAGCCATGGGCTCAAGCATGCTTGGAAGGAGGTTAGTGAACCTTCTAGTGAAGTTGGTGGATATCTTCTTAAACATCTTGAATACCCGGCCTCATCTGAGGAACAACTAGAACATCTTTATTTTCTATCTTGCCCTAATCCAACTCACAATTGATTATGTACTAGATATACCTAGGATACATGTAAAATATGTTCCTAGTAAGATCACCTCTCAAGTTATTCAACACAAATCTAGAGTAGTTAAATCTGAGGCCTTTTACCAACCTGTGGACTAGGCAGCCTAGATCATATGAGATTTGATCCCATCCCCCTGACTTGTTGGACAAGTTGTCCAGGATGACGTCCACAAGAACATCCAGTTGTAGGAGAAGTTAAACTTGTAGACGGTTGACTTGCTGACATCTCCTCCATATCCCATTTGGGTATAGGTGTCTTTCAAATCTAGTTTGGGGAACTCCGTGGGGGCGCCCTCATCATGAAGCTCTAGATGCTCTCTGATAGTTATCTCACTGATGGTAATATCCTATCCACTTATTCTTGAATGGATAACCCTTTGACTGTTGAGTATTTTGTTTTGACCATTTGCCCAAAAATCAGCCATATGGTTTGAGTAGATGGTGGGGTTAATGGTAAGAAAGTGAAGTATGTCGATTGGTTTAGGAATTCGATGATTGGGGAAAAATTGGCATCCCTGAAAGAGTCAAGGATGGCGACTTGATTATGCTGGGGATTCAATGCCATTGTTTTGGTAAAGATTCGATTTGAAGGAGTTTGAGGGTAATAATTTGAGACTGTGTGAGGAAGACAATGGAATTTTAGGGCTTTTACAGTGGTAAAGAAAGTAAAGAAAGAAAGTCAAAAATATTTAAACGGTGGTTAAAAAGCCAAACCGATAAGGTGAAAGGACGCTTTGGGTTTTTCGACTAGACAGAGGCGGTAAGAAAGACCTTTTAAAATATTTCAACAATCATCAACAAAATCTTACTTTTACAGAGTGGGCCCCAAAGATTTCCGTTACACAATAAAGTTTTTGTAAAGCCCCATTCCCGGTACGCTTACAGTTAGACATTCATCGCACATATTATTTAAAACATAAAGATTCATTAGGATACTAAAAACATTACAGCGGAATAATTTAAAAAAAATCATCTAATGCATTAATAATTACTTTTGCCAAGTAATACATTATTGTTAAAGTTACAAAATAACATTAGTTGCATTACAAGACAAAAATAACATATATGCATAAGATAGATGCCAGACTCTTATTTGTCAACTAGCTTCCCTAGTGCCATCCTCAGCAACGAATTACCTGCCAACTGAAAATGCATAAAAGTCAGCGTTGCTGAGTGAGTTCTAATTTTTATAGATAAAATACTTTCCTTTCTCTTAAAACATTTCTTTGCTTTCGTACATTATCATTCATCGTACATACATCAAGGTAATATCTTATTATCTTCCATTATCACACATATTCGTTCGTTTTACACTTTTTCATTATCTTTCACTTCTATCTAGATCCTGTTATAAGCTATACCCCATCGTTAGGTACAAAGCCACCTCATCCTCGGGGTTAAGCGACAAGGATCCCGTTTCGCACGTATAGAGCAGTCACCAAGACTGACTCCTCCTATGTGTAAACCCTCATGGGTTAGCCAAGATCACACGCTATATAACACACAGTTGAGCTAGCAACTCTCAATGAGTTGTGAACCTCCTTTCGTTTTGCTTGCAAGACTTTTATTCATTCATTCTTTATGTTTCACTTTCATTATCATTAATCTTTCACTGTCATTATGACAATACTTTACGTATACGAGCATAAACACACCACTAAAGTCACATAATAATAATATATATAAAATGGAACATAAAAACAAACCATAAACATGCATAAAATAAACAAATATAACCATCACATCAATCCATGATCAAACCTTAAAGTTTCTATTTTTCCCAAAGTTTTAGAAAATTTTTGAAGTGTTCTAGGGCATGAGCACCATGCAGGCGCATGAGTACTGCTTGGGCGCATTAGCACTATTGGGCATATGAGCCAACACTTAGGCGTCTGGGCACTAATTTCTAGGCGCATGGGGTACTGTTCAGGCACATGACTAACACTTAGGTGCCTGAGCAATATGTTTGGGCGCATGGGTAACTGTTTGCACGCATGGGTCAACACTTAGTATATTAAGACAAATTCCTAGGCGCATGAGGACTAATGGGGAGCATGACCACACTTATATTTTTCTAAGGCAAAATTTCGGGCGCATGGGCCCTGTTTAGGCGCATGACTAGCTGTTATATATATTTCTAAATTATATTCAATCCCAATCTACTTTCTAACATGCTTACAACATAAATTTATCATTCTAAGCATCAAAACGAACTTACAACCATAAAACATAAGAGTTTACACACATACATATACGGGTACATATATAACAGTTTTAAAAACATTTTCACATGTATTTTCAGCCCCAAAAGTTTTAAACACAAGAAAAGCTAGGTCTAGAACTCACCTTTTGCAGTCTTTGAAACTACTTCTTCAAATTCGAGCACTCTTGATGTTCTACACCTATTCACACCAAGAGCACATATGCACCCGAACACTTAAGGCTCGGCCCAAAGCTGTGAATTCGGTTGAAACCTTACAAAACATAAAAAAAACTCACCTTTCAGTCGATCTTCTTCTTCTTCTTCTCTCTAGAAAACCAATGAAACTCTGCTCTCTCTCTTTAAAAATTTACTGCAGTTGGTGAAAAAGGTTGTGGGCGGCCATGCCACCTTTTTAAACGTAATAATAGTAAAGCTTTGTCCTTCTTACACTTTGGCCCCCTCCACTTATGTAAATTTACATTTCTTCTTTATTTTTCTTTTCTTTCTTTTATAAAATTTTCGGGTGTTACAAGTCCACGCCCCTCATATAGGTTTCGTCCCCGAAACCTGTCACTCCTCAAACAGTTGTGGGTAATGTTGTCTCATTTCTTTTTCAGTCTCCCACGTAGACTCGAAACCCTTTTGGTGTTTCTATTGCACACGCACAAGTGGAACCACCTTATTCCTCAATCTCTTCTCCTTCTGATCAATGATTGCCACTGGTTGCTCCATATAATTGAGTCGTTCATCCACCTCGATATCCTCTAGTGGTACAATCATGTCTTCATCAGCTAAGCACTTTCTCAGATGAGATACATGGAATGTCGGATGAATTCAATTTAACCCCTCAAGCAGTTCTAATAGATAGGCCACTTCTCCTACTTGTGCGATGATTTGAAAAGGCCCTATGTACCTTGGGCTTAGCTTACCCCGTTTCCTGAACCAAATGATCCCCTTCCAAGGTGAGACCTTCAACATAACTCTATCACTCACGTTGAACCGTCTACGCCTTTGTTGGCATACGACTTCTGTCTATCCTTTTCCACCTTCATAAAGGCTTTGACCTTTTCTAACTTTTCAGTCGTAGCCTCGATCACCTCCACACTTCCCAACTCCTTCTACCCGATGTCACCCCAACATACGAGCGTCCTACACCTACTACTGTATAGCATCTCATATGGTGGCATACCAATGCTCGCATGATAACTGTTGTATGAGAATTCCGTTAATGGCAAGTGATCATCCCAACTTCCTCCAAAGTCGATCACGCATGCTCGGAGCATATCTTCGAGCGTCTGAATCGCCCTTTCAAACTGACCATCTGTTTAAGGATGGTAAGCCGTGCTAATATGTAGCCTCATCCCTATCGCATCATGTAATCTTTTCCAAAACTTGGATATGAACCGGTGTCACGGTCCGACACGATAGACACAGACACACCATGACGATCTACAATCTCCTTGATGAACAGATGCGCCGGCCACTCAGATGATTATGTCTTGGTAGCGCGGGGATGAATGGAGTATCAAGTCTTATGAGCCTCATCAATAATCCGCCCCCGTAGGTCTCCGTAACGAGGGATCCACATCCATTCGAAGTGGGTTCTAACTCCATGGGTATTTTCTCCTAACTTCATGACTATACCTCTCATCCTTTTACGGTTAAGGCGATATTTTTCCAACACCTCATTTAAAATTCCTTGACTTGCCTCATCACATCATAGGTCATCACCAGTTGATAAGATTTCCCGGATCAGCTCGGGTCTCTCCTTCCGGCTGAGGGCATAAGCCACTAAATTGGCTTTATCTACACGGTAGTGGATCTCACAATCATAGTCCTTGATCAACTCTAACACCTCCTCTGCCTTATGTTGAGATCCTTTTGCTCAAATAAATACTTTAAGCTTTTGTGGTCCGTGAAGATTGTGCATTTCGCCCCGTACAGGTAGTGCCTCCAAATCTTTAATGCGAAAACCACAGCCGCTAGCTCTAAATCATGGGTGAGATAATCAACTTCATGGATTTTCAGCTATCAGGACGCTTAGGCTATTACCCTTCTACGTTGCATCAACATGCAACCCAGTCTCGAGTAAGAGGCATCCGAATATACCACTAAGTCTTCACTCCCTTTGGGTAATGTCAAGACAGGAGCTTGAGTTAAACTTACCTTTAACTCCTCAAAAGCATCCTCCTGTTCCCGACCCCACACAAACTTCACGTCCTTGCGAGTCAATTTAGTCAAGGGTGAGGCTATCTTGGAAAAGTCTTGAATAAATCTTCTGTAGTAGCCCGCCAATCCCAAGAAACTTCAAATCTCAGACGGTGTCTTTGGAGACTTGCATTGCATCACTACCTCAACCTTCACTGGGTCCACTATGATTCCTTCAGCATTTACCACGTGACCTAAAATTGGACCTCATGTAACCAAAAAGCACACTTAGAGAATTTAGCATACAACTTCTCTCTTCTAAGTGTCTCCAATACTTCACGTGTGTGACCGGCATGTTTTCCCTATTTTTCGAATAAATCAGGATATCATTAATAAACACAATCACTAATTTATCTAACATTGGCCAACACACTCGATTCATCAAGTCCATAAACGCAGCTGGCGCGTTAGTTAAGTCGAAAGACATAACGAGAAATTCGTAGTGTCCAGAGCGTGCGAAAAACTATCTTGGGAATATCTTGCTCTTTCACATTCAATTGATGGTAACTAGATCGGAGATCTATTCTTGAAAACCAACTGGCATCTTGGAGCTGATCAAACAAGTCATCAATCCTCGGTAATGGATACTGATTCTTTACCGTCAACTTGTTCAGCTCTTGGTAGTCAATGCACATCCGCATACTACAGTCCTTCTTCTTTACAAATAAGACCGGAGCGCCCCATGTAGAGATACTCGGTCGAATGAATCCCTTATCTAATAGCTCTTGAAACTAATCGATCAGTTCCTTCATTTCAGATGGAGCTAGATGATACGGTGCCTTGGCAACAGATTGGGTACCAGGTATCAGATCAATCTAGAACTCGATCTCATGGTCAGGTCGCACACCAGATAGGTCTTCTGGAAACACATCTATAAAGTCGCACACCACTGCTACGTCGGACAATTGTGGTACTGACACATCCACATCCTTTATGTAAGCCATACTCTTTTCTACCACCACCATTGAAATAACTTTCGGAAATGTAGTAACTCGATCACTGTAGAACGTCACCAAACTCCCATCGGGTGTGGTCAATCGAATCATCGTCTTGTGACACACGATATATGCCTTGTAGGCTGCAAGCCAATCCATCCCTAAGACTACATCGAATCCGCCTAAGGTCATCACAAACAGTCTCGCAGGAAACTTATAACCTTTTAATTCTATCGCGCAATCCTCTAAAGCATCAGATATCTTAGTGTACTTACCAATAGCGGTTTCTATGACAAAGGGCTCATTAATACTTTTACTTCTAACAAATAACTTAGCGCAGAAAGTAGTAGAAATGAAACTCCTACTTGCACCAGAATCAAATAACAATGAGGCACAAATTTGGTTAATTAGGAACGTACGTGACACAACATCAGGGTCCACCCTAGCCTCCTCTGTGGTCATAGTGAATGCTCTGGCACTCGCTCTCTGCCCTTCATCCCCGGTCTTATTCTTCGCTCCAGAACTTTCAACCCTCGGCTTCATGCAATCCCTACTCAGATGATCCTCTTCACCGGAGTTATAACACCTCACAAACCCACACTCTCTAGCCATATGTCTGGGCTTCCCACATTTGAAGCAGAGCTTCATTTCCCCCTACACTCCCCCATATGCTCTCTTCCGCATATACCACGCCTCTTCGTCCCTGCATATGATGTAACCACCCTTCAATCATTCACTCTTGCCTTCTTGTTATTAGGAGTAAAACCACCACGACCAAACCACTTTCTATTCCAGTTCTTGTCACCTTCACTCTTCTTACTCGACCTCCGCCATGGCTACCACCCCCCTCATCATATAGTCTCTCTGCCAAATCGACCACCGACCTGAACGTACATGGCCGGGCGGTGATGAGATGTCTGTGGATATCTGCTGGCAGACCCTGAATGTGATCTTCCTCGGTACCGGCATCACCTGATCCGGCACCAGCCTTGCCATCTCGTTAAATTTTGTGGTATACCGTTGGTGCATCATAGTTCCCACCTTCAGTTGTAGGAATTCCCTCTTAATCTTATCCAACTCCCTGTGAGGACAGAACGCCTCAATCACCAGCTTCTTCAGTTCTGGCCATCTCATGCTGCTAATGGCCCTGCTACCCTCAGTCTGGACAATGTTATCCCACCAGCATAAGGCCGAATCCACAAACGAGTAGGTAACAAACTTCACCTTCTGATCTTCTCGGAACTTTCTGATATTAAGTACCGCCTCCATCTCCCTCACCCATCAGTGAGCAATAGCAGCATTGCCATTTCCATCAAATGTTGGGGGCCTGCACCTTTAAAATGCCCCGTAATTTTAGCCCCGTGTAGTTTCCTGCACAACCCCTTCCTCTTCATCATCACTGGAGGCCACCTTCTTAGCATCCGGTTGCTCTTTTTCCTCTCTCTCAGTGGTCTTCCTCTTTTCCTTCTTCTCCTTCTTTTCATTCTCCCTCACCGCCCTAATCACTTCAGTCACCACAGACGGTAGAATCTTCTGCATGAATTAGTGAACCTTTTTAACTACTTCCTCCTTCATTGAGGCCCTCAGGTTTGTACTCTCATCACCACCTTCCTGGTGATGGATCTAGGGCTCTTCATGTGTCATTTCAGCAGCTCTAGCCCTATTCCTCGTGACATGCGGTTCAGCACCAAGTCCACCACATACTCCACCCCTAGAAGCCTTAGACGATCTTCCTCCAACCATCCTCTAATCACTATGAGATTTAAACACTGACATGATCATTCAAGATAATAGCTCAGTTCATTTTAAGTATAGTAAGTCCCTAATTACAATGGCCAGTTGTGATTAACCACTTACTTTACTCTTCATCCCCCAAGCATTTCCTATTGTGACTACATTAGTATTCAAATTTACTGAGGTGTTGTTTTTTTTCTGCAGGAAAACGTCTGCAGTCTGCGGACCACATCTGCAGACATCTGCAGCAGAAGAGGTGGACTAAACGTCTGCAGTCTGCAAAAAAAAGACTGTTTGTTTTTTAACGTCTGCAAAATGTTGAAATTTCTGTAATTAAACTAAACCTATTTTTAAACTTTAAAAAGAACTGTAACATTAATATATAAATAAAAGTCATACAAATACATTAGCTTTATCAGCCAATCAGTGATCGACCAAACCAACACCTAATACAATTATATTACATCAAGAAATCACTATTACAACATAGCCAACAGAATAAAGCATTTATCTTGCTTATCTCAAAAGACAAACATCAGGCAGTTGCCCTAATCAGCCCTAACAAGTAACAACTCAAAGCATACATACAAAAATACATATATAAGTGCATTAGTAAGAAGGCTACATGAGCTTTATCAGCCAATCGTAAAGTGCACGTAAGGAGCATATAATCCAACCTCGGATTTGTTGCTATGAATTAAACCAAATTGCAAAACATCCTTCACGTCCATTTAATCTCGTAATTGAAGGAAGATTTCACATCGGCTGCGTAAGCTTTCGGACTTCTTAAAACACTCCAAAAACCTCCGATTTCACCGATTATCACTGTAATTTCTGCTCAATTGTGTTATTTATCAAAGTAATTTGATCTATGTGATGTTGCATTGAATGAATTTGGATTTGATTGCATGTTTCACTGGTGTGGAAGGCTGCGCCGGAGGAGGGCTGCGGAGGGGGGGGGGGGGGCAGCGCCGGTGGGAGCGGTGCTAAGGGAGAGGGTCACGGAGGGGGGGGGGTAGCACCGGTGGGAGCGGCGCTAAGGGAGAGGGTCACGGAGGGGGGGCAGCGCCGGTGAGAGCGGCGCTAAGGGAGAGGGCCGTGGAGGGGGGAGGGGGCAGTACCGGTGGGAGCGGCGCTAAGGGAGAGGGCCGCGGAGGGGGAGGGCAGCGCCGGAGGGGGGAGGGTGCGTCGGAGGAGGAAGGTGGCTCGGAGTGTGACACCCCGTAATTTCAGGCTAACACTATTCAAAACGTTGTCGTTATCATTGCCACATACACGTTAATACACGAAACGTATACAAACACCGCCACCGACATCGTTAAATAAATTATGATAAAATACTAACACGGGTGTTTGTAGAGGATTCACATAAACGAGATTTCCTAAAGAATTCTCTTAATTAACATAGCTCGCTCATCTACGTCGTTATCAACTGAAACAAATTCGGGAACTCGGTACCTAAGTGCAGGGACTAAACTTGTCAATTGGCAAACTGGGGCTGGGTATAAATACCCATCCACCAGCCCAAACACCCTCACACTCTGCTCTTTCTCTCTTACGCTCTCTTCTTCTTCGTGTCTTCATCCTAGCACCAAAACCACACCGATTGAGCCCGTTTTCGCCGGCTAAACCACGCAACAGCTGAGAAATCACGTTCCCAGCAGGTAGGCGACCTTGTTCATCCGTTTTATTGCTCGTTTCACTGCTGCAACTATGGGGTTCGGGTGTTCGGGTTCAACCCGAATGCATGTGGTCGTGGGGGTACGTGTGAGGTCAATCAGCGTGTGCATTTCACTTAGACATGGTAGGAGAGTGTTTCTGGAAGTCCTGATTGTGTAAAAATCGAGCCCGGGACAGCCGAAGGCTGTTCAGCCCGTCCAGCAGTCGCGATCTGCTGCAGTTCGCGACTGGGCCAGTCATGCGACTGAGTCATGCGACTAGGCCCATCGGGCGACTGGGTGGTGCGACTGGGTTGGGACGTGCGAATGAGTGCATGCGATTGGGAGTGTGTGCGACTGAGTCAACCGAATGAATGTGTGCGACTGAGTAACACCCGACTGAAGGTTCAACCGCACGAATGAAGGTTCATTCGTGCGAGTGGTTGTTGATTCGGGTGAATGGGTGATGTGTGGTACGACTGAGTGCTGAGTCGCATGAATGAGGGTTCAATCGTACGAGTGAAGTTGATTCGTACGATTGAAGGCCCATTCATGCGAATGAAGTGTCCACTCGTGCGTCTAGCCTTGTTATGCGATTCGAGTCATTGTTAGCGAATTCTTCTGGTCTGCGAGGTGTCTATCGTGTGATGATAAGTTAACATCAATAAAATGTCATTTCTGGACCACAAAGATTAAAGTCAACGCAATCAACAAGCACATACTTTTAGGATCTAAAACTACCTAACTGTTTACAACTAACGACAACCCGTTTGGGATCTACATAAGGTCTGATATGCGTATGCCTGCATGTGTGTGTGTGTGTTACCCATGACCGAACCCATGCGACCCGACCCGACTAAACATGTCTATTAACGCTGAACACAACATTAACGCTTAACATAACTGTCAATAGGTGTTTGACAGCGCATTGTAAACAACACTTGGGAGACCTTCATCCTACATACTTATTACATCCTCTGTGAGTTTCACGGCCCCTATTTTACTCTCTTTCCTTTGGGGGAGAAAACATGCAAAACAGATTTACTTAAATGGTTGTAGTATTATTGATATCGCTTGTTACGTTAGTGCAAACACACAACATGTCCTGACACACTCGAACCGTTAGTAATGGGATTAGCGAGGTAATTTTGAGTAGTACTATTGGGTCTGACAAACCCCGCCCGGGCTAGTCGCGCTAGCTTGATTGGAGGTCAAACGGGTGCTTGATTGACCTAACATTTGTCACGGTCTTGCGGGACGTGACGGGGATACAACAAACACATATAGGACGTAAACAGTCAGCTTCGTTTCAAAACGCTAAGTAACAAGAACATAGGCTAGCTACCTAACGATATGCTCTATATACTAAACCATTGAAACACAAACTACTGAACGCTTACGAACACATTTATTGTTGAATAAACCTGTGATCTCACCAACTTTATGTTGACACATTTTAGCATGTTTTCTCAGGTCACAGGAATGCATAAGCTCAAGATGCACGCTAAGGAAACGCACTCAGCACATGCATTCATCTATTATATTTTCAGCATTGAATATTTTGTCTAAACATGACTATTGTAACTGTACTGTAATGGATTTACTGATTATGTACTCGCTTCCGCACTAATGTAAACTTTGTTTATGCTCTTTTGAATGAAGTCAAATGTTTATTTTAAATTCATATAGTGTCGTTCGATATGACAGTGTCTGAGATCCTGGTATGTCACATGCCTAACGGTAAAACCCTGTTCGTGGAAATTGAGGGTGTGACAGATTGGTATCAGAGCCACAGGTTATAGAGAACTAGGATTGCATTGCATCTAGACTATAGCCTTAGACACAACACTAGTATTGCACAGACACTTTTACATGGTTACCACTATTGTGCAAACAACCTTCTGGTGTACTGACGTTACACTGCTGAGCAAACATAACATTATGGGTATGACATGTGTGTCATTACCGGCTGACAGAGGGGCGGAGAATCCCGCTAGCTCACTACCAACGTTTACACTTGATCCTTCACTCTCGGAGTGGGAGCAACAACGAATTGAACCAAACATTTCCACGATTGGAACACGAAACTCTTTCCTAACACACACGATAAGCTTAACGATGACAAACAAAAAGAACAATACCTCAATCTCTCAACTCTCTCACACTTGTTACCATTCCCAACATATCCTATCCCCTACACTAGCCCGAGCAGTGAATGAGGGACAACTAAGATATTCAAGTCTGATAGAAAATCGGACTTAGACATTCAAACGCTTAGAACTTCGAAGAGAAGAAGGCCAAATAGTCTTGACTCCCGTTATTATCTTAACCAAATCCCTTGTACAACCTTAGTACAACTTTAGTTATTCGACTCTTGGTATAACAAATATATCTTTGATACTTCTATCAATGATAACACTCGGTACTGGACAAGGTACGCTATCTCGAATAGGGGGAACCATGTGTGACCATGCAAAGCAAATTAGAATCACAGGTGCACACGTAATTGTAATTTGTCGTGCATGAGAATTCTGGAAACTCTATTTGGTGATAACGGTTATGATCAGTACAAATTCTCAATTTCATACTTGGAGGCATAAGGCCTCGGATCCTCATATAGCTTCACTATCGATATGCAAACAAACCCTTCATTCTTACTAGCATGATATAATTTACTATTGTCAATAATTTTTATCCGGTTATTGATTAATATGTGTTGTGAATTGAAGAAATCATGTCTGGGAGAAGAGCTGGACGCGCGGGTGGACGAGGAAATATCACCCTGACTCAAGCCGAGCTGAATGCTATCATCAATGAGCGCGTGGCTGATACGCTGGCAGCCTATGAGCAGGCCCGCAATCAGGACCAGAACGACCAGAATCCGAATCAAGGAGGTCGTACAGTCTGTACCTTCAAGATGTTTATGGATTGCAAGCCTCATTCTTTCAGCGGTTCTGAGGGTGCTGTCACATTGCTTCGCTGGCTGGAGAAACTCGAGTCAGTGTTTGCCATGTGCAACTGTCCTGATGGAAATCACGTCAAGTACGCCTCCGGCACATTGGAGGGACCAGCCCTGACGTGGTGGAACTCACAAGTCCAAACCTTAGGGCTTGGTGCTGCTAATGGCATGCCATGGGATGACTTCAAGGTTCTGATGAAAGAAGAGTACTGCCCCAGGAGCGAAGTCCAGAAACTGGAGGCAGAATTTTGGAATTTAAAGATGGTTGGTTCTGACATTGAGGAGTACACGACTCGTTCGCACGAGTTGGCTGCATTATGTCCTCAGATGGTGACTCTGGCCTACAAACGGATCGAAAAATACATTGATGGTCTAGCTCCTCAGATCCATGCTAGTGTGATGGCTGCTGATCCTGTCACTATTCAGCAGGCCATCCGACTGGCTCATAAACTCACTGACCAGGCAGTGGCACAGGGCACCTTGCCTAAACGTGGCGCTGCTTCTGGTTCTTCTGATCACAAAAGGAAATGGGACGGCAATAACAACAACAAGTCTTCAAGCTCCAACAACACCCAGCAACAACAGACCAAAAAGTTTGACCCTTCAAGAAGCTTCAACAATCAGAACAACAACAACTATGGCCAGGGACCTAATAGCTACGCCTGCAAGAATCCTAAGTGTAACCGGTGCAACTTCCACCATCATGGCCCGTGTGATCGACTCCGTTGTCAGAGATGTGGAAAGATGGGTCACGCAGCCAAAGACTGCAGGGGTGAAATAATGACTCAGCAACAACAACCTCAACAGGGTGGAGTGACCAGAGCCTGCTATGAGTGTGGTAAGGAGGGACACTACAGGAAGGATTGCCCACAGCTGAAGGGTGGAAACAAGTGTAATAATGGGGGCAATGCCAAGGGTCGTGCATTCGTGATCGGTTCCGGCGAGGCAAGGGATGACTAGAATGTGGTTACTGGTACGTTTCCCCTGAATGGTTGTTTTGCTTCTATACTATTTGATACTGGAGCTGATAGAAGCTTTGTTTCCAACCAGTTCATTAAGTTCTTAGATGTAACCCTAGCTGTCATGGAACCTAGTTATGTTGTAGAATTAGCTGACGGAAAACTAATTGAGGTAACTCATATCGTTAAGGGGTGCAGACTAGGATTATGTGGTCATGAGATAGATATAGACCTGATGCCTGTCACACTTGGTAGTTTCGATGTAGTTGTGGGTATGGACTGGCTATCTAAGAATCAAGCTGAGATCATCTGTGGGGAGAAAATCGTTCGCATACCACTTCCTAGTGGTGAAATTCTATCAGTTCAGGGCGAAAGGAGTGGCATGGTCTCTGGAATCATCTCCTACATGAAAGCTCAGAAGTGTTTGCGTAAGGGTCATACCGCTTTCCTAGCCATGGTCACAGAAAAAGAAACCGAGGAAAAGAAAATTGAAGACATCCCTGTTGTACGTGATTATCCTAAGGCTTTCCCTGAAGACCTACCCGGTCTCCCACCGCATCGCCAAGTCGAGTTCCAAATCGATTTGGTACCGGGAGCCGCCCCTGTCGCGAGAGCACCATACAGATTAGCTCCAAGGGAACTGCAAGAGCTATCTACGCAATTGCAGGAACTATTGGATAAGGGTTTTATCAGACCTAGCTCATCACCGTGGGGAGCCCCAGTTCTATTTGTCAAGAAGAAGGACGGACCTTTCCGCATGTGTATCGATTACAGGGAATTGAACAAGGCAACAATAAAGAATCGTTATCCTCTCCCGCGCATTGACGATCTATTCGATCAACTACAAGGGTCGAGTTATTATTCCAAGATAGACCTAAGATCGGGTTATCATCAACTAAGGATACGAGAAGAAGACATTTCAAAGACTGCTTTTAGAACAAGGTATGGCCACTATGAGTTCTTAGTTATGCCATTCGGGTTGACCAATGCACCAGCGGTTTTCATGGACCTAATGAACCGAGTGTGCAAACCCTATCTAGACAAGTTCGTCATTGTCTTCATCGATGACATCCTTATTTACTCAAGGAATAAGGAAGAACACGAAGAGCACCTTAGACTGATTCTGGAGCTGTTGAGACGAGAACAATTGTATGCGAAATTTTCAAAGTGCGACTTCTGGATACGAGAGGTCCATTTCTTGGGTCATGTGGTCAATGAGAATGGGATACACGTTGACCCGGCAAAGATAGCAGCTATCAAGAACTGGGCTACGCCTAAGACTCCAACCGAGGTACGACAGTTTCTCGGGTTGGCTGCCTATTATCGACTTTTCATCGAAGGGTTCTCGAAGATTGCTCAACCTCTCACCGCATTGACTCATAGAGGCACTACTTACGATTGGGGTGATAAACAAGAATCTACATTCCAGATTCTGAAGCAAAAACTCTGTACAGCACTGATTCTATCCCTGCCTGAGGGAACCGATGATTTTGTAGTTTACTGTGATGCTTCTGTACAAGGCCTAGGTTGCGTGCTAATGCAACGCAATAAGGTGATTGCCTATGCATCTTGACAACTGAAGATACATGAGAAAAACTACACGACACACGACCTAGAGCTTGGAGCAGTCGTGTTTGCACTCAGGATATGGAGACACTACTTGTACGGTACCAAGTGCACCATTTACACCGATCACAAGAGTCTCCAGCACATCTTTGAACAGAAGGAGCTAAATATGAGGCAACGTCGTTGGGTCGAGTTGTTAAACGACTATGACTGTACGATCAAGTATCATCCGGGCAAGGCCAATGTAGTAGCAGACGCCCTGAGTCAGAAGGAAACACCCAAGCCAAGGCGAGTTCGAGCATTGCAACTCACCATTCACACTGGTTTACCCGACCAGATCCGCAATGCTCAACTTGAGGCGTTAAAAGACAAGAACCTGAAAGCCGAGTCGCTACGAGGCATGGAGAAGCAATTGGAAACCAAGCCTGACAGAATCCGCTACTTAATGGATCGAACATGGATTCCCTCGTATGGAAACTTACGAGAACTAGTCTTGGACGAAGCTCACAAATCACGGTACTCAATCCACCCAGGTTCAGACAAGATGTACCACGACCTGAAGGTTCTTTACTGGTGGCCAAACATGAAAGCAGATATCGCCACCTACGTGAGCAGATGTTTGACCTGTTCTAAGGTTAAGGTAGAGTATCAACGACCATCTGGTTTACTCCAACAGCCAGAAATACCAGTATGGAAGTGGGAGCAGATATCTATGGACTTCATCACAAAACTTCCCCGAACTCCCAGCGGATGCGACACCATTTGGGTGATCGTGGATCGCTTGACGAAATCCACACACTTCCTGGCGATCCGGGAGACTGATCGTATGGAAAAGTTAACACGTATCTACCTAAGGGAAGTAGTCTCTCGGCATGGTGTATCGATTTCCATTATCTCTGATCGTGACGCTCGATTCACTTCACACTTCTGGCAGTCTTTGCAACGAGCATTGGGGACGCGGTTGGATATGAGCACCGCGTATCACCCTCAAACCGATGGCCAGAGCGAGCGAACGATCCAGACTTTAGAAGACATGTTACGTGCCTGCGTCATAGATATTGGCAGCAGTTGGGAAACTCACTTACCGCTAGTTGAGTTTTCTTACAACAATAGCTATCACACATCGATCAAAGCTGCCCCATTTGAGGCGCTGTATGGGCGTAAGTGCCGATCACCTATCTGTTGGCGGAAGTTGGAGAAAGTCAACTCACCGGCCCTGAACTCGTGCACGAGACGACTGAGAAGATCGTGCAGATCCGTAACCGTATGGCAGCAGCCCGTGACCGACAGAAAAGTTACGCTGATAAGCGTCGCCGACCGTTGGAATTCCAAATAGGTGACAGGGTGCTTCTGAAAGTGTCACCTTGGAAGGGTGTGATTCGTTTCGGGAAACGCGGGAAACTAAGCCCTAGGTACGTGGGACCGTTTGAGGTTGTCAAACGGATTGGCCCCGTGGCATATCAGTTGAACCTACCCGAAGAACTCCATGGAGTACACGTTGTGTTCCACGTCTCCAACTTGAGGAAATGCCTTGCAGACGAGACTCTTATCATTCCGTTAGACGAGATACATGTGGACGAACGACTACATTTCGTCGAGGAACCGGTGGAAGTCATGGATCGAGAGGTCAAGACGCTCAAACATAGTCGTATCCCTATCGTCAAAATCCGTTGGAACTCAAGGCGTGGACCAGAATTTACCTGGGAACGCGAAGATCAGATGAAGAAGAAGTACCCTCAACTATTCCAAAATCAGGCATCTACCTCTTAGATACGCAGGTACTCTATTCAACATACATCACTAACCGTTGAGCCTTGTACTTCCCCGTAAAACCACGTAACATGATGTACTAATTTTCGGGACGAAAATTCCTGCAACAAGGGGATGATGTGACACCCCGTAATTTCAGGCTAACACTATTCAAAACGTTGTCGTTATCATTGCCACATACACGTTAATACACGAAACGTATACAAACACCGCCACCGACATCGTTAAATAAATTATGATAAATACTAACACGGGTGTTTGTAGAGGATTCACATAAACGAGATTTCCTAAAGAATTCTCTTAATTAACATAGCTCGCTCATCTACGTCGTTATCAACTAAAACAAATTCGGGAACTCGGTACCTAAGTGCAGGGACTAAACTTGTCAATTGGCAAACTGGGGCTGGGTATAAATTCCCATCCACCAGCCCAAACACCCTCACACTCTGCTCTTTCTCTCTTACGCTCTCTTCTTCTCCGTGTCTTCATCCTAGCACCAAAACCACCCCGATTGAGCCCGTTTTCGCCGGCTAAACCACGCAACAGCTGAGAAATCACGTTCCCAGCAGGTAGGCGACCTTGTTCATCCGTTTTATTGCTCGTTTCACTGCTGCAAGTATGGGGTTCGGGTGTTCGGGTTCAACCCGAATGCATGTGGTCGTGGGGGTGCGTGTGAGGTCAATCAGCGTGTGCATTTCACTTAGACATGGTAGGAGAGTGTTTCTGGAAGTCCTGATTGTGTAAAAATCAAGCACGGGACAACCGAGGGTTGTTCAGCCCGTCCAGCAGTCGCGATCTGCTGCAGTTCGCGACTGGGCCAGTCATGCGACTGAGTCATGCGACTGGGCCCATCGGGCGACTGGGTGGTGCGACTGGGTTGGGACGTGCGAATGAGTGCATGCGATTGGGAGTGTGTGCGACTGAGTCAACTGAATGAATGTGTGCGACTGAGTAACACCCGACTGAAGGTTCAACCGCACGAATGAAGGTTCATTCGTGCGATTGGTTGTTGATTCTGGTGAATGGGTGATGTGTGGTACGACTGAGTGCTGAGTCGCATGAATGAGGGTTCAATTCTACGAGTGAAGTTGATTCGTACGATTGAAGGCCCATTCATACGAATGAAGTGTCCAGTCGTGCGTCTAGCCTTGTTATGCGATTCGAGTCATTGTTAGCGAATTCTTCTGGTGTGCGAGGTGTCTATCGTGTGATGATAAGTTAACATCAATAAAATGTCATTTCTGGACCACAAAGATTAAAGTCAATGCAATCAACAAGCACATACTTTTACGATCTAGAACTACCTAACTGTTTACAACTAACGACAACCCGTTTGGGATCTACATAAGGTCTGATATGCGTATGCCTGCATGTGTGTGTGTGTGTTACCCACGACCGAACCCATGCGACCCGACCCGACTAAACATGTCTATTAACGCTGAACACAACATTAACGCTTAACATAACTGTCAATAGGTGTTTGACAGCGCATTGTAAACAATACTTGGGAGACCTTCATCCTACATACTTATTACATCGTCTGTGAGTTTCACGACCCCTATTTTACTCTCTTTCGTTTGGGGGAGAAAACATGCAAAACAGATTTACTTAAATGGTTGTAGTATTATTGATATCGCTTGTTACGTTAGTGCAAACACACAACATGTCCTGACACACTCGAACCGTTAGCAATGGGATTAGCGAGGTAATTTTGAGTAGTACTACTGGGTCTGACAAACCCCGCCCGGGCTAGTCGCGCTAGCTTGATTGGAGGTCAAACGGGTGCTTGATTGACCTAACATTTGTCACGGTCTTGCGGGACGTGACGGGGATACAACAAACACATATAGGACGTAAACAGTCAGCTTCGGTTCAAAACGCTAAGTAACAAGAACATAGGCTAGCTACCTAACGATATGCTCTATATACTAAACCATTGAAACGCAAACTACTGAACGCTTACGGACACATTTATTGTTGAATAAACCTGTGAACTCACCAACTTTATGTTGACACATTTTAGCATGTTTTCTCAGGTCACAGGAATGCATAAGCTCAAGATGCACGCTAAGGAAACGCACTCAGGACATGCATTCATCTATTATATTTTCAGCATTGAACATTTTGTCTAAACATGACTATTGTAACTGTACTGTAATGGATTTACTGATTATGTACTCGCTTCCGCACTAATGTAAACTTTGTTTATGCTCTTTTGAATGAAGTCAAATGTTTATTTTAAATTCATATAGTGTCATTCGATATGACTGTGTCTGAGATCCTGGTATGTCACACGCCTAACGGTAAAACCCCGTTCGTGGAAATTGAGGGTGTGACACGGAGGGCGGCGGCGCGGGCGGCCGGCGGGCGGAGACCGGCTGTTAGGCGGCCGGCGGCTGATGTTTTCAGGAGGGAGGAGAGGAGTGGTGGGGAGGGTTGAACACAAATGTCTGAAAGTGTTGGGGGTAAATGAGAAGAGGTTAAGAAGAGTTGAGAAGTGGTAAGACCACATCTTCTCCACGCAGACGTCATGAAGAGGTTATTTAATGAAACGTATTCTGAAAAACAACACTCTGCACACTCAAAACCTCTTCCCGTGTCTGCGTGCGCGCAGATGAAAAGGTGGGAAGAGCTTTTGGAAAAAACAAACACCACCTAAGAGCACATAAATCAAATAGCACACGCACATTAGTATTCAAAAGAAATACCTGATGGCACGTAGCTACTCGGGCTGGCATCCCTTCATTCGATCCCATTCTCAGTTTAAGTTTAGGTTTTTTTGAAAATATTACCCAATTCTCTTAAACTTTGGCTCTGATACCAACTTGTAAAGCCCCGTTCCCGGGACGCTTACAGTTGGAAATTCATTGCACATATTTTTAAAACATAAAAAGATTCATTAGGATACTAAAAACATTACAGCGGAATAATTTAATAAAAACCATCTCATGCATTAATAATTACTTTTTCCAAGTAATATATTGTTGTTAAATTTATAAAATAATATTTAGTTGCATTACAAGACAAAAATAACATATATGCATAAGATAGATGCCAGTCTCTTATTTGTCAAGTAGCTTCACCCTCGTGCCATCCTTAGCAACGAATTACCTGCCAACTGAAAATGCATAAAAGTCAGCATTGCTGAGTGAGTTCTAGTTTTTATTAATAAAATACTTTCCTTTTAATAAAATACTTTCCTTTCTCTTAAAATATTTTCTTTGCTTTCGTACATTATCATTCATCATACATACATCAAGGTAATATCTTATTATCTTCCATTATCACACATATTCATTCGTTTCGCACTTTTTCATTATCTTTTACTTCTATCTAGATCCTGTCATAAGCTATCCCCATCATTGGGCACAAAGCCACTTCATCCTTGGGGTTAAGTGACAAGTGTCCCGTTTCGCACATATGGAGCAGTCACCAAGACTGACTCCCCCTGTGTGTGAACCCTCATGGGTTAGCCAAGAACACACGCTATATAACATACATTTGAGCTAGCAACTCCCAATGAGTTGTGACCTCCTTTCATTTTGCTTGCAAGACTTTTCATTCGTTCATTTTTTATGTTCCACTTTCATTATCATTAATCTTTCACTATTATTATGATAATACTTTACGTATATGAGCATAAACACACCACTAAAGTCACATAATAATAATATATATAATGGAACATAAAAACAAACCATAAACATGCATAAAATAAACAAATATAACCATCAAATCAATCCATGGTCAAACCTTAAAGTTTTTATTTTTCCCAATGTTTTAGAAATTTTTTTAAGTGTTCTAGGTGCATGAGCACTATGCAGGTGCATGAGGACTGCTTGGGCGCATTAGCACTATGTGGACGTATGAGCCAACACTTAGGCATCTGTGCACTAATTTCTAGGTGCATGGGGTACTGTTCAGGCGCATGACTAACACTTAGGCGCCTGAGCAAAATGGTTGGGCGCATGAGGTACTGTTTGGGTGCATGGGTTAACACTTAGTATTTTCAGATGAATTCCTAGGCGCATGAGGACTATTGGGGCACATGACCACACTTATAATTTTCTTAAGCAAAATTTCAGGCGCATGGGCCCTGTTTGGGCGCATGACCATTTGTTATATATATTTCTAAACTATATTGTATCCCAATCCACTTTTTAATATGCTTACAATATAAATTTATCATTCTAAGCATCAAAACAAACTTACAACCATAAAACATAAGAGTTTATACACATACACATATGGGTACATATAACAGTTTTAAAAACATTTTTACATGTATTTTGAGCCCCAAAAGTTTAAAACACAAGAAAACCAAGGTCTAGAACTCACCTTTTGTAGCCTTCGAACCTACTTCTTCAAATTCTAGCACTCTTGATGTTCTACACTTATTCACACCAAGAACACACACACCCGAACGCTTAAGGCTCGGCCCAAAGCTATGAATTCGGTTGAAACCTTACAAAACACAAAAAAAACTCACCTTTCAGTCAATCTTCTTCTCTCTAGAAAACTGATGAAACTCCGCTCTCTCTCTCCCTCTCTCTCTAAAAACCGTCTGCAGTTGGGGAAAAGGTTGTGGGCAGCCATGCCACTTTTTAAATGTAATAATAGTAAAATTTTGTCTTTCTTACACTTTGACCCCCTCCACTTATGTAAATTTACTTTTCTTCTTTATTCTTCTTTTCTTTCGTTTATAAAATTTTCAGGTGTTACAGTTTTCTTCCGAGAGTAGATTGCTTCCGAGAGAACACATGTGTTTCTCTTTCCTGATTGTCTTCCGAAGCCACTTTTCCTTCAGAAGCAAAGTATGTCTTGAAGACAAATTGGCTTCCAAGAGTAAAGTGGTCTTCCTCGCGAAGAAGTTAGTAGGCTTCGGAAGAAAATCTGATCTTTGATCAAATAATCTTCCTAGGTTAAAAACTCTTCAGAAGAGAATACTTGTGCAGAGAAATTTACCTTCGGAAGATAAATAAAGGTCTCTTCCGAGGGTAAATTTCTCTTAGGAATAATTTATACCTGAAATTTTTGGAGAAAACCTTTTGTAACAGGGCTTAGATTGTAAATAGACAATTTAAATAAGACATATTTTCACAAGTATTTCAAAAGAGATTGATTAGTCAATGTTAATCATCCCAATAGCATAATTAAATACTTAAATATTTGTTCATCAATGGCTTTGGTGAACAATCTGTATATTGTTCATTTGAATCAACTTTGACTAGTTTGATCAAGCTTTTCTCATTTATATCTTGAATGAAATGATACCTGATGTCATATGTTTTGTCTTGGAGTGCTTGACTGGATTTTCAATGATGAAAATAACACTCTTGTTTTCTATGTGGATAGGAGTCTCCATCAAGTTAAAACCATAGTCTAACATTTGATTCTGAATCCATAGCAGTTAATCACAGCAGCTTGCAACAACAATGTATTCAACTTCAGCAGTTGTTGTAGAGACACATGATTGCTTCTTGCATTGCCAAGAGATGATCCTTCCACGAAGAAATTGACATCCTCCTGATATGGATTTCTTGTTAATATTGTAGCCACCGTAATTACTGTCAGTGTATCCATAAAGGTTGAAATCCTTGTTATTAGGATACCAAAGTCCAAGTTTGGCAGCCCCTTTAAGGTATCTATGGATTCTCTTGATAGCAATTAGGTGAGACACCTTGGGAGCAGCCTAAAATCTTGCACAGATGCAGGTTGCAAACATGATATCAAGTCTACTTATAGTTTTATACATTAGAGATCCAATGATTGCCCTATACTGATGCTGATCAGTATCCTCCCCCTCAGAATCAGGGCAAAGATTGTGATTTATTTGTATTGGTGTCTTGACTGGCTTACAAATTTTCATCTCAAATCTTTCTAAGATGTCTTTGAAATACTTAGACTAATTGATGAAGAACCCTTCATTCATCCGCTTCATTTGAATTCCAAGGAAGAAATCCATCTTTCCCATGGAACTCATCTCAAACTTCCTCTTCATGATGCTTTCAAAGTCTTTGCTAATCTGGTCATTTGAAGAACTAAATATAATGTCATCAACAAAGACTTGTACTAGCAACATATCCTTCCTAGAATTTCTATGAATAATGTTTTATCTATGGTGCCTTTAGTGTAGCCATTCTTCAAGAGAAACTAAGACAGTGTCTCATACCATAACCTAGGTGCTTAGTGCAGCCCATAAAGCGCTTTATCGAGTTTGCACACATAGGTAGGGTGTTGTGGGTCTTCAAATCCAGGTGGCTAACACACATAGATCTCTCTGTTGATATCCACATATATAAATGCACATTTCATATCAAGTTGATAATCTATGAAGTTCTTGGATGCTGTAATAGCTAGGAAGATTCTTACAGCCTCAAGTCTTGCAAAGGGTGCAAATACATCAGTGTAATCTATCCCTTCCTCTTGTGTGTATCCTTCAATAACAAGTCTAGCCTTGTTCTTAATGATCAAACCTCTATCATCTCTTTTATTCCTATACACCCACTTCATGCCAATAGGTACTTGACCAGGTGGCAATGGACATAAGTTCCACACCTTTTGTCTCTTGAATTAAAGCAACTCCTCTTGCATTGCTTCAACGTAATTGTTGTCCTTGAAAGCTTTTTCCATCTTTTTAGGTTCCATTTAGGAGAGAAAGCATGAGTACAAGCAGGCATTTTCATTGTGGGTCTGACTTCTTGTTCTCTTAAACTTCTAAGACATCCCCAATGATGTTTTCAGTTGGATGAGTGTTATGAATCCTGAGTCTTGAAATCACATCTAGTTGTATAGATAGATCCAAGTTTGAAAAGTTTTGCTCAGAATTTTAAACATTGGTTCTCGCTGTTGTCTCACACTCATTCGATGAGGACTGATTGAATGAATGAGTGAAAACATCAATGGTGTTTTGCTGTGAAGCAGTACTAGCAGTTGCCAGTTCCTCCAGATTACTATCTTCATCAGCTTGGTGTTGAGAGTTAGAGTTGTCAGCTAAAGAGTTCTGAGGCTCAATTGACTGACAACTTGTTGAAGCTCCACTGTTTCCTATGATGTTCAAGCTTTCAGGACTTTGAGTAGTAGGAGCTTGCTCTTCATGTCTTCTTGGAGAAATTAGAATAGGTCTGGGTGAAGCAGTACTAGCAGTTGCCAGTTCCTCCAGATTACTATCTTCATCAGCTTGGTGTTGAGAGTTAGAGTTGTCAGCTAAAGAGTTCTGAGGCTCAATTGACTGACAACTTGTTGAAGCTCCACTGTTTCCTATGATGTTCAAGCTTTCAGGACTTTGAGTAGTAGGAGCTTGCTCTTCATGTCTTCTTGGAGAAATTAGAATAGGTCTGGGTAACTCAAATAGCTGATCATCAGAGGAGTCATTTTGAGTTCCTATTCCAGCTGAAACATTCTCACAAGATGGTTTAAAATAGTTAGAAAACAATTCTAAGTCAAAGATATGGTCAAGGCCATTTCTCTTAACACAAGGAGTGTGCTCATTTATGATAATGCTGGATGATTCGTCAAATTGTTGATTCTTAGTATTTTATACTCTATAGGCTATAGAGCTTGAGGAACACCCAACAAAGATAGCCTCATCTGACTTTTTAGCAAATTTTGCTAAATTGTCTTTCATGTTAAGTATGGTACACCTACTGCCAAAGGACCTTAGAAAGCCAGTAAACGGTGGCTTCTTGTTCCATAGCTCATAATGGGTTTTTCCATGGGGCTTAACAATAAGAACCCTGTTCTACACATAACATGTAGTGCTGACTGCCTTTGCCCAGAAAGTTAGAGGAAGCTTTGAATCAGCTAACATGGCTCTTGTAGCCTCAATAAGTGTCATGTTTCTCCTCTCAGGAACACCATTCTGTTAAGGACTTTTAGGTGCACTATATTATCTAGTAATCCCTTTTGAGTTACAGAATGAGTCAAGAACTTGATTCTTAAACTCAGTCCCTTGATCACTTCTAATTATTTTAACCTTGTGATCAATTTGATTTTCTATTTTAAGAATAAAAGATTTTAACATTTCAGTAGTTTCATCCTTAGTTCTTAAAAAGAATACCCATGTGAATCTTGTAAAATCATCAACTATCACAAGGTAACATGATTTCCTTCCAATGCTCATAATACTTGTGGGACCAAATAGATCCATGTGAAATAAGTGTAATAAGGTAGTGATGGAATTAACTTCTTTGGATATGTGGGATGCCTTATGTTGTTTCCCTTTAAGACAAGCAACATAGTTGTCTTTATAGAAAAACTCCTTTTAGGTACACCATGTACCAAGTTATTTTTAGCCAGCTTATTCATGGTTTTAAAATTAACATAACACATTCTTTTATGCCAAAGAGTTGACTCATCACTATTAGCTTTAGAAAGAAAGCATGATACTTCACCCAATGGGGAAGCATTATTCATATTAGCTTGTACATATCCCCTATCCTGTGAGATCTCAGAAGCACCAATCCTGAGGAATTGTCACCCCAGTTTTAAGGATTATGCACTCGTGTTTTGTGAAGAGCATTTGGTGCTTTTGATCACAGAACTGAGAAACACTCAAGAGATTATGTTCAAGCTGTTTGAAAAAGTGTACTTTGTCTACTTTTAACTTACCATTGGATACACTACCTCTACCAGAAATGTATCATCCAGCTTCACCTCCAAATTGAACAGGACCTCCATCGAAATATTGAAATTATTGTAGGAGAGATCTGTTCCCTGTCATATGCCTAGAGCATCCATTATCCACAATCCAAATGTTTTTATTTTTGTCATGCGGATGTCCTTGCACAAAAGGTGAAATGATTAGTTACTATTGGAAGCCCAGGCCTTATTGGTCTTGGGCTCTTCCAATATAGATGACATAATTGAACCAAAATGTATACATGGGGGTTCAATTATGGTTTGTGAAAAAGTGGCTTAGGCTGTAGCATCTTATCTGATCTTCCATTTCATCCTGTGGTTGATCAGTGTAGATCAGCCTGAAAAGGCTTGAGCAGATGAACTTGCTTCCGAGGCTTCTGTGTTCTCCGAAAAAGTTATCACCACCTTTTCTTCCGAAGTAGTGTTCTTTTGAAAGATTTCAAAGGATTCATTTTATTCCTTTGTTTGTTCTTGGGCTTGTTTTCTGAAGCTATTTTCTTTTCGGATGAATGAGTTACTTCCGAAAGCAACTTTGCTTTGGAAAAAGCTTTCCTTTCT
The DNA here is from genome assembly GCA_024085815.1 of Flaveria linearis. Lineage (NCBI taxonomy): Eukaryota > Viridiplantae > Streptophyta > Magnoliopsida > Asterales > Asteraceae > Flaveria > Flaveria linearis. Next base: position 34,134,703 of record CM044013.1, read on the forward strand.
TGAACACTTGAACCATATGATAGGGTCCAAATGTGAAGCCTTCTTGAACCATATGTGCGTGCTGGATTGTAGTAACAATCTTTGGCCATGTGGTTATACAACCCACAAATTATGCATTCAATGTTAAGCTTTGGTAGGGAATGTGGGCTGCTGTTTCTTGCACTTCTTGTCTTCTTCAACAACCTTCCCTTTCAACTTTTGATTCTTTAGCTGGATAAGAGTACTGATACTATATTCCTTTCCTGAATCGAAGTTTCCAGCAACTTGGAATCCAACTGAGATAAATACACCCTTTTGCTTTGGGTCTATTTTCATTTTAGACTTAGTCACCTTTTTAGTAGTTTTCCTTGCTACTCTAATCTAAATCTTTCTATCTTTGGTGGTCAAAGATTCATCAGCAGCTATGAGGATGATGTTTTCTACCTTATCCTTCACTGTGTAGTCACCATTATTACATCATTCTTCCACTTATTGTATGGTGGGTCAGCAGTTAAAACCTCTTACTCATCAGTACCATATCTTGGCTATCTTATGGACATATAGGAGTGTGGTGGAGCGGTTTCATTGGTTCCCAACCCACTCTTGTTTTGATAGCTCACTTTTGAGTGGGAGGATGACGCAAGAATGGTGTTGAAGTTATTCTCTTGAATAACATACTTCTTTGTTTTAGCCTCAACTATTACTAGCTGGGCTTCCGCCTCAGTCAAGTTGAAGACTAAGTCTTTTATTTGAGCCCTGTAGTTTGAGTGTTTATGTTTTAAAGAAGATAAATTTTTCTCTAACTCTTCAATTTTAATTTATAGTAAGATTTTGCTCTCTTAAAATAAAATTTTAGTATGTTTAAGGACTCAATGTCAGACTTGATTTCCATGTTGTAGTCCTGATACATTTTAACCTTAGCTATGCAGGCTGGAGTAAATAGATGTTCATATGCCTTGGTATCATCAGTTCTAGCTATGAGAGCTTAAGTAGGGGTGACATCTTGCATCATGAAGCTCCAATCAACCTTTTGAGCAACAGCTGCAGTTTGCTGCTTAGTTGGCTTGGTTGCAGCCTTTGGGGTAGCATCATGTTGGGAGCCTTGAGCTGCTCCAGGATTAGATCCAGGAGCTTTGCATTCTATTGAAAAAGGAACAGTTTGGTTACAGCTGTAACATTTGGCCTTTGACTTATCAAACCTAAACTTGCTGTTAGTTGGCTTCTGGGGAAATTGCCTTCCAGTTCTCTTAAAGAACTTCTTTGCTCTATAGGTAAAAAGAGCCATCTCTTGGACAATGTCCATGTAGTCTACATCGTCTAGAATAAAACACTCTAGATCATCAAAACAAAATAGAAAATCCCTAGTTCTACATCATCTGTGCTAAAACACTCTAGATCATCAAAACAAAATTGAAAATATCCAGAGTGTTCATTTCCTAAAACAAAAGCACAATTATCCTGGAAAGGATTTTGTTGAGCTTGTTGAGACCTGGGAGTCTCAGGAAATATGGTGTAAGGCCCAGAGGAGTATGATGACTGTTGATTGTATTTCAGTATATCTGGGGCTCAGGAGTTCTTGATCCTTCAAAACATGTAGAGCATTGCTGACAGGAGAGTTCTGTTCATCTGATGGCCTTTTTAAGTCTCCATCTCCATACGGTATCCATCAAGGATCTCATATAGTTAAGTCATGGTGAGTGTGTTTAGTTTCTCAGTTCTCTTAATAGAGACATAATTGAAAGTCCATTCATGAGGAGGTGCACTCATGAACTTTTGTACTATGTCTCTCTTCTCAAGAGTCACTCCCATGGACTGAAGAGATGCGATTAAGTCCATTTATCTCAATTATTGTTGGCTTAAGGTCTCACCAACAATATAAGTGAAGTTGTCAAACTTCTGCTTCAGTACATCCTTCTTGGACTCTTTGGATCCAGAGGAACAACAGTACATCAATGTCAAAGCATCAAAAGTTCTTTGGCTGTGAGCAGCATATGCTTTGCTAGCGATGTCCATTCTTTTGAAGTCTTCATCGGAGTAGTCTTTAATAGCCTTTTTAATCATGGAACCATTTCCAGTTGGTGATGCCACCTTTGGTTTGTATGGACATTGAGTAACAGAACTCCACATCCGGCTGTCTTGATACTTGATGAATCCTTTAATACATTGACACCAGCTCCTAAAATTATTAGGAGTAATAATAAGAGCCTTAGTCATGGTTCCCATGTGTAAGGTTTTATATAAAGGCTGATGCAACTAAAGCAACCAAAGGCTTCCTGCATGCATGCACTCAGTACCAAGTAGAAGTTACTTCGAATGTTTTTCTACTTAGAACAAGAATTATTCTAAGTATAAAATCTTCCGAAGCTAAAGTTGTTCTGGAAGCTTTATACTCTGCACAACTAAGTATAAAGTCTTCCAAAGCCAAAGACCAAATCTTTCAAAGGCAAAGATGAAGTCTTCCTTATCTTCAAAGACAAAGTATTCCGAAGCCAAATGAAGTGAAAACTGATTTCTTCTGAAGACTTAAAAGAACATCCTTTTCTCTGATGTACTTTTGCATAAAGCTGACCCACTTTTTGCTGCAACTCTGAAGACTCGCCAACTTGCATGAGTTGGTAAAAAGGTCCATGCTTTTGCAACTGTACATTAAGGTCTTGGTCTGTAACTTTCTACTTTATGTACTCTTATCCTTTTTGTAATATATTAGGATGTGAGCAATGGCATGTCATAGTCACTAGTCAAAAGGCAATCTGTCTTTTGACTCTACATTGATTTTGTTGTCTTTCAATGTTCCAACTAGCTTTTCAAGTATGGCCAGTTGTAGGATGTAGTATAAATTATCTCAGGGTCTTATAATTTATATGAACTCATGCATTGTAACTCTTGTAAGAGAACTTAAGATTAATATACAACATTCTTGAAAACAATATATATATATTGTTCTTGAGTTTTGTCTCATTGTTACTTGTGTTCTGTGCATCTTGTTCTTAAATCCGGTTCCCTGTTTGAACCATTAAATGTTCTAACACTCTCCTCATTGTGAGACTGATTGTATTGACCATCCCTTAACTGGTCCTACACCATCTCAATTTCAGAGTATTTCTGGTTGAGGGCCATTTTGGTAGAGTGAGTGAGTATGAATAAACAATGGTGATTTAGGATGGTTAGATCTCACAATCAAGAGCCTAAGAAGCTATGATACCAATTACAGGATTGGTAATTTTCTCTCAACATAATATTTTCCTCATAAACTTACTAAGTCTCACTCGTTTGATGATGCAGAATTTCTAGCTAAGTTGATGATAATATACTAAGTTAAGGAACTTAAGAATTTAGTTTTCAAGATACTTGTATATATTACTTCTCAACTCAATATTACAAGACTCTTACAATGCATGCTAAATGAGTTACAAAGAGAAACTATATATACTACTATCTACGACCAGTTATACTTAGAAAAACAGCTGGAACTTACATATAAACAAATACTACATTGCTAGAGGTAAGGTATCTAATTTAAAATACTATCCTAGATTAGGTAGTCATGACATGTCCATGACTTACCTTTTGTTACTAACTAAAGCTGGTAACTGTACTAACTAAAAATGGTGAATAGTGGAATAAAGTATGGTCAACTACATGGGCGTGGGAAAACGTCATGTAGCATATCAGAGTTGGCAGCATGTGTTAGTCAGAGCATACTTATGTCCACTAGTTCAGAGGTAGTTCTTCTGAAGGTTAAACGGATGCGGAAGAATAAGTTCTTCCGAAACCATTTATACTTCAGAAGAGATAACTTCTTCCGAGACTTGTGCCTGTCGTCATGACTTTTGTTCTTTGGAAGACTTTGTCTTGAATCTTGTAATTGTTTACTTCTAAAGGGGAACTACTTAGTCTCGGAAGACTGAGTTCTTTCTTTAGAAGTTATTCATCCTTATGCTTCAGAAGATCTTCAACATAGCTTCAGAAGTGCATCTTTGTCTACGGAAGTCTTTGTTCAGTGCACTCAAAATCTTCTTAGTGTGGTTTCGGTTGCACCAGCCTCATTTAATCCAACAATTATCTTCAGTAAATAATAATGCTAACTTATTATCCTTTGCCATTTTATGAACGGATAAAAAATTCAGACAATAATCTGGCACAACGAACACACCAGTTAGTATTATATCGTTTACAAGCTTTAAATCGCCAATTTTAGTAACTTTAGAATTTGTTCCATTAGGATGTCCTACATTGACATTAAATTCAGAAACATCTACACAGTTTATTAAATTTTTATCAGAGATAACCATATGTTGATTTGCACCAGAGGCCACCACCTAATCTTGAGCAATTAAAAAAAACTTGTATTGATACTATTTCTAGGATAATTTACCTCCAACATTAGTGGCTAGCTATTCAGACCCAAATTGATTATTCTTGCAATCTGATCAGGAGTAAAGGGTGACCCAGGTGACGAAGTGGAACTAGGCTTATTTTCTATAGAATTATTTGCAGTTCCTGTTTAAAAGACTGATTTGTTCCCTTTTTAAAGAGCCTTAGAACTTGTTGGATAACCAACTCATAGCATCTTTTCATAGTGTGACCTAACTTGTTGGAATGTGTAAACTATAGGTTAGCATTGGGTCCTCTACTAAGTTTCTTGTTTTTAGAAAATTGAGACTGATTTTGCTTTGTGAAAAATGCTACATTATGATGTTTATTAGATGAATTGGAAGAAGTACTTCCTCTATGTGATTCTTATCTTGAAACCAAAGAAAAAGTAGTTTTCACACATGGTAGAGGATCCTTAGTTAAGATATTAGACCTAACCAATTGGTACACATCATCTAGTCCCATTAAGAATTGCATGAGTTTCATTAGTTAATTAAATTTTGAAAATTGTTTTGCAGCAGGGCAAGTGCAGGAGGGAAGTTTAACTAAAGCATCAAATTACTTCCACCTGGAATATAACTTATGATAATACTCAGAAACAGAAGGTCCACTTGAGTGACAAAATTGATTTTTTGGTGTAAGTTAAATATAATAGAGCCATCTACTTTATCATAGGTTTCCTTTAACTCTTGCCAAATAATTGATGCTACTTTTGAAAACACCTAACCAAGATCAAGTTCATCAGAAATAGAATTTAAGATCCAGGAGAGGACTACTGAATTACATCTATCCCATTGTTTGACACGAGTTTCATCATCAGTAGGTCTCTCACAAGATCCATCTACAAAACCAGGCTTGTTTTTAACTTCTAGAGCTAAGACCATTACATTTTCCCAAACAGTGTAATTTTCTATTCCTTTAAGTTTTATATTAACAGTTGTAAGATTACTTGTCTCACTAGCATGCAAGTACAAAGGATTACCAAAATCAAGCTTACTAATGTGGATTATCGGATGTATCATAATGTTATTAGACGTATTTTAAGATTCAACTACCTTTAAACATAGGTGTTTGATTTTTGGCTTACTCTATTTCTATAAGTGTTTAATAACCCAGTTTCCATAACAAATTAAGATGAGTTTTGCAACTCCGTTTTATTACAGTTATTTATAAAACTATATGGGGTAAAGTATGTGCCACCTTTTTTATGATGTGAACTCTTTTGTTCTCTGGGACTATTATGTTTATTGTTTTTTAAGTTTATATCTTGTACGTCCATAAGTTTTCTGTGTGGTTCTTTATTCACAACTATTTAACTCTGGTGTTGGGGCCGACAGACATGTATTGATAGTATTATTGGGTTGACACGCCCACCCTTGCTTGTTAGTATACTAGTTGGGACTGACCGTGGTCACGAATGGACCCTAGGGTGAATATGTTCCGACAAGATTTGTATGTACGTCGAAGGCTTAATTGTGAGGCTAATGATTACATGTGATATTTCTTTCTTATAACTATGTACACTAGTGTCCTACAAAACTTCTACAAAGCATCAATATTTATTCATTATCTAAACCTACGAACTCACTAACTATGTGTTGACCTTTTCAGCATATCTTTTCAGATAACAATAATCATTGATGATTGCTAGAGCTGATGCCTAAGAGATGACCCTAAGGATTACATGATAGACCCGCTTTAGTGTTCCAAACAATTGTGTTTCATTTTAAGCTTGTCATATTGGGGCATGTTTTGCCTTTATTTGTTCCCGGGTCGTGGGATTTGATTTGATTATACTTATCGACAATGTTTGTCGTGGGATTGATTAATTACGACACAAGTCTCCATTTGTGTTGGGTGAAGTCATGACACGTTGCTTTTCATCATTAATCTATTTCTATTATCTATCATTGTGTTATGATGATTCTGTCTGTTATATCCTTATGTTTCCACTATAAGCGGCGTGTGACACATTAAATATAAGGGATCCAATCATATGATAAAAAAAATTATCATAAATTACCCGATGGATTTCCATATAAGAAAAGTATACAATCACTTTATTGTTAACCTTCACAGACACAAATGCCTATAACTCAAATATTATAGTGTCATTTATGGCAGGTTCCTATTATGTAGCCCTATCTAGATCTATTCATTGGATCGAATAGTTGAATGCCAACTAGTACATCGCCTGATGAGGGCCTCATTACCTGATGAGGGCCTCATCATAGTTTTGGATGAGGGTTGCATCGTCTGGGGCCAAATTTCCTTCAATCTTGTTTTCACGATTCCCCTTCAATTTGATACTTAGAGAATATCTTAAATATTAAAACTATATACGGTATTCAAACCGGTTTACTACTTTGTACCTTGTAAGATTCTCTTACTTTCCACTCTACTTTTGGACTTGCTTATTTGGGATCATAAGCATGCTATATGGCTAAATGTCAGGATACTCAATTCAAGACTAGATGAACTGAAGTATTGGACAGAATGTTATTATTGAGTTTTATATATAACTATAAAATATACTTATAAAACACTTATATTGTTTTATATATGTAATTGTAGATATATTGCACACATATATGATTATAACATCATATGGTTTTTAAATTTGTTTCGACTGGTCTACGCTAATCAAACAGTAAGATGGCTGGTATGCCCTTGGATATGGTTCTAGAAACATTGGTTGCTCCAAATAGCAGCTCTCTAGGAAAGAGAAGAGTAAGCTGAATACTTTAATCCGGCCTTTATAAAGTGATTAAACATAAATCATCATTAACATTGCAAAACGATAACATTCATAAGAAATAATTCTAACACCAAAAAACCATCATCTATTGGAAAAAATAACAAGAAAGAAAGATCCAAGTACCCAACTAGAAAGCAAAAAACAATTTTAAAGCTTAAGTCATGACGTTTAATCCATAAAAAGTTTGTTCATATCTTTCGGAATGATTGAACTGTCTCAACACGTCTAGTGTTGGCCGATCGCCTACATCTCACTACTAGAAGTTTCTTGATGAAGGTTCATTGTATCCATAAGTTCTTCATCAATCTCAGGTAAGACATTCAGGTCAAAGAGTAGACCCTTGGATTGTGATCTTGTCACATTGTTTTTGTTTAGATTGTCCTCAACGTTGTTGCTGGTGGGCATTTGGGTATCTTCGTTGGAACTTTTAGGCTCTTCTCGTACACTGTTAGAAGTTTTCCTTGATGACTAGGCGATTGGCTTGGTAAATTTTGCATGGATCCCGCAGCTGGTGGCATGCAAACTTTACACATGCAAGCAGACCGATGTCGGTGGTGCTTCTTGATCCATCTCAGCGGCGCCGGTAATGTGACCACATTGTCTGTCTCTGTGACATCATATTCCACTGGTCTGGATGGTCCAGGTTCAAGAGCACTTATCACAATATTTGAGTTCCTTGTAGTTGATTTGGTCTTGAACTTTTGGATAAGCTTACTAGTACTTGTTCTTAAAATGCCCTGCAAAAAACAGCTGAGTACGTTAAAACAAGAAAAATGAACGTTAATCAAGTCATTGTGTTTTGAAAATAAATCACCCCAAACATGAAATTTCATATTCTTTTCATAGGTAATATGATTTCTCACACATTATCATCGGATTATCGAAAGACACTAATGAGATAATTAATGACAAATTATAAAAAGTAATAAAAAATATATCTTTTTCTATTCCAATTAGGAATTGTTTGGGAGTGTCACTAATTATCCAGTTCATAGATTTGAGTACCTTGCCTTGTCTTCTTTTAAACCCTTGTTTCACCACATGTAGGGGAACATTATTACCACAAGGTGAGTCTACTAATTTGGAAGCTCTTTTGACTACCTCAAGCCTCTTTTTCTGCTTGTTAGAAGTATATATTGTCAAACTGACTTCAGAACTCTTTCTCCTCGCCCTAACACCACCTTCAGCAACGACTAGGCCTGGTTGAACCCTTGTCACTACATTTGGCTTCCTTGTCACCATATCCTTTGGAATGTGTTTACTTTTGGATGTGGTATCATTGCCCTATATATCATAAAATATTATGATGATCAACATCTAAGAAGCTAATTACTAGCTAGATTACATCTTCTTGTTAAAACCTCTATAAAATTTTCCTCAATATAATTGGCAAAGAAGTTATGTATGATTAAAATAGGAGCAAAATTAAAATTTCTACATACAAAAGATTACCCTTTTAGCACTATGTAATAGACCAACCTGGCTGGAAGAGGATGGACTCTTTCGAATTCCAATTACAAGCTTTCCTTGAGGAACTAATTTACTAAATGTAACTGAAATCAAGATGGTAAAAATCATTATAATATAAGCATATAAATAAAAAGAGTAAACATAAAATAATGTGTAGCTATAACAAAAATAGGGTCATCTATAATGGTGAACGGGGATAGGCACATGATAGGCCTCCACATGTCAGGTGCTAGTTCTTATCTCTCCTCTCCCTTGAATCTAGCAACATGTCCTATGCTTTGAGTTGTAAGTTAAACTAAATTATAGTATTATTCTGTCATTATATGTTTTAAGTTTATGGGCCACAGTAATAGTGTTGTCATTAGATGTGGTCAAATGTAGTTAGTGTTATTAGTTCTGTATTGGTATTTACCAATCGATACTTCGATTTTGAGGCACCTAATCAAGATGTATAAATATTTTTTGACGTATTAAACTTATCATGCGAGTGAAGAAATTAATATAAAGTGTAATGTGTTAATTACAAAAAACTATTAAGTATATCGGGTATTTAAGTACCTGTTGCTTAGAGCATTTATGAGAAAGACCTAGCTAGGAATCATGAATACCGACCAAGTTGAACCAAATTGATTGAATACATAAGTTCACGTCCAATTGAAATCACAACTTAAAACTAGAACAATTGGTTTATAGAGCAATCAAAATACCAGAATAAACGAGTTTTGCAATCACCGATAAGACGATTTAGAATGGTCGACTTAAATTAGAAAAATTCTATCAAATCGATGTTCGAGTCAACATAGGTGACAATTGGTTTAAAAACGCAATGATGAAGATTAATTAGAAGATTAAGAATCAAGAACCAACAATTGCCATAGTAGGGACATCGTTGATCACCTTGAATTAGAAGAACATCATCAGTCAATCAAGAAGCCATGTGTAACGCCCCGAATTTCGGTTAAATTCCAATAAGGTTTCGATTATAAAGGAAGCATGTGTTATAAGGAAATAGAAAAGAGGTTTTAGTTTTTAGTTAAAGCACGGTGGACTAAAAGCGTCAAGCGCGCAGAAAGTGGGTTTCTATAATAAGAGGCTATATGCATGAGGAAAGGTGGCTGCCCCCGCCTTTTCCATTGTGTCCATCGCAAGTGCTCCCACATCCAAGTGCAGCCCATAAAAAAAGCAAAAAAAGGGTAGAAAGATGATCTTTTTATGTCTAAATCTTGCATGCTACTAAAGATCTACCTCATTCTCGAGGATATCTAATGTTTGGATGTGATTTTTACGAAAAAAGGCCGAAACTTGGTCTACTTGACGAGGTGCACCGTTTACATGGTTTTTTTGTGTTCTTTACTACAAGGTGAGTTCTAGATGTCATCTTCTCCTAACGTTTATGTTTTTTTGGGCTATTATGCATACTTTTTACATCAAATAATATAAATCTAGGGTTATTTCATTTAAAGCTTAGATTTTTATTGCATGAGAAGTTTTAGCGTTAATGCGTGGATGTATGTGAATATAGAACCATAAATGCTTTTAAAATTTTCATTCATTTGAGCCCTTATAATTTATTGAAGATCATTCAAAAAGCTTACATCACACTTAAAAGTCGCTTGAAATCATCTCGTTTGCAAACGAGATGGGTCGGCTCTGCGTGGTTTATAAACGAGCCGAGCACGGGTCATGTGAGCTGCCTTGTGGCTCACTTCTCAGCTGGCTAGTTTAACTCAAAAAAATATTATTTATAATATAAGTTAATTGTAACCGAAAAGTATAAAATACTAGTTAGGCTTAAAATTATACTACAAATCCATTATTTAAATTGAGTAGGCAAAGCGATTGTCCTTTTCACATTTTGTATTAGAAAAAGTAAACATAAAAAAATAAAAATAAAAAAGATGATCGTAGTTTATTAACTGTCGTATCATCAAGTTAACTAATCTTAAGATAAACAAATAAAAAATACTATTTTTTTCATATGAATGTTTGTAAAAAAAAAATAAAAAAAGAATTTTAAAAATATACGAGTTGGCTAGCTAGCGACTTACTTGTCTCGGCTCGTTTTCTTAGGAGTGGGGCTCGAGCTCCAAATTATTAACCACAATAAGAAAAACAAGCTAGTTCGGTTCAGATTGTAAACGAGTCGAGTTCGAGCCCAATTTGAATGCTTGACTCAGCTCAACTCCTTTACAACCTTGAATCTGACGTTAATCATAAAGACATTTTTTTTGGTTTAATTACCTATGTTTCCTTGAACCAATTTCCTTGATCTAACGAAAGGCTTGAACCCCTCCAGGACGTACATTTTGTGGGAATTGTTGGGCCACATTTTCAATCTGAACTTCCATTCTTCCCCTTCGGAATCTTGAATTTCAATGTGATGGCATTGATTATCATCAACAGCAGGAAAGAACTCCTATATGATACCAATATAAACATTAAAACCTCAGTATACATACAATTAAAATATGATTACTGCAATATTAGTAATTTGTAAGCATACTAACCTCTGCACACTTCTTAGGCAGCACAAGGCGCCCACTCTTTCCTGTGTCGCTAGCACTCAATAATTTTTCGAACAAAGGGATTACTTCCACATTTGAGCTATGACAGAATCAAGGGCGACAACGAATTATCGTTTTACAAACGTATAAACTAATAATAGTTTCAATCTATTCATGCAAAGTACTAATGTATTAAAATATTGAAATGATACCCTTTAAAGATCCGACTTAGTTCATCATCTGTCATTCTGGGTGCATAACGACGTAAATCATTCTTCCTACTTGTTCCAAAGCCAGGCTTTTCTGTACGCTCTCGAGCTTGAGCCAATGCTGGAGATGGTGATTGCTGTTCTTCATGAGAATCTTCTTCATCAATGATGATCGCTTGATTATTTTCCACCTGTGCAATTGGAGCAAGAGGGGTGGTTGTGTTGGTAGATTCATGCATAATTTCCTGAGAATTTGATACCTGGACAAAATATCAGTTAATTAGTGACAAGTGAAATACAATTGTAACTTTTGCAACAATTGACTAAACCTACCAAGGTTGCAACTTGTGGTGCACATCCTTTGCAAATGATTGCTTCATCTTCCAATGTTGTATGCCAATCGTGTGATACTAAGCATGGACAACGTATTTTCTGTACCGAAATATAAACACGCGACTTTAGTCATAGCAAATTAAGGACAATCATGTTGGATATTTTAGTGTAATTGGGATTAACTTGTGTTGACCAATTCGATCGTAATAGACTTTAAACAAGTTAGGAGGTGCGGAGTGCACGCTTGTTTGAATCTATTACGATCCTAGGCGCGTAATCCGTATTTGACGGGGGTTCCAAGGGGGCAGCGCCCCCTTGGCGGGGGTCTGGGGGCAACGCCCCTGGAAGCGGGGTCCAAGGGGCGGCAGCCCCTGGCGGGGTCCAAGGGGCAGAGCCCCTGGCTGGGGTCGAGCAGCCAGGTCAGCTTGGAAATTTTTTATTCCCGTCATTATTACTTCAATAAAAAATTCATTTTCAGAGTCTTTCTAGAATTAAACATATTAATTCTTGAAGGGCCGAAAGTGTCAATTTGAGGACCCAAAAACTGTCCTAGGCAGTTTTTCTAATGGAAAAATTGCAAATACGCTCCCAGGAATTTTGGTCATCATTCTGTTCTTTTTTGGTTCGTTTTCATCACAAAATTCAACATATTTTCGTTTCTAAAAATCACTAGATTGTATCCGATTGAACAATTTGGGTGAACCACCAAATTAGTTTGATCTGAAAGTTTTCAGACGTCTTCTAGTGAATCCGATTTCGTTTGTATTACCAAATTTCCTCTACAAATCATCTAACCTTGTTACACAATTTGCAGAAGCAACAACCGGTGGAATCTTTGTGATAAATATTACAGAACTGTTTCTTCATATATACGATACTGCAGCCAAATTTAACATGTATGAGCTAGTAATATTTTAACACGTTAGAAATAATAAGAAACAAAAACAAAATATGATCTTAATATTTTAACACGTTGAATGTACAACGGTAGAACGGCCGGAGCTTTTTAGTCAGAGTTATAGTAAGATAGTTTTCTCTATCAATTACAAGTAACCGGATTAGGGGTCTAAGTAAGTATTCTTGTAGAAAAAATAGTTTTCTATAAAACAACGACAAATTATGGTGATCAGCGTCATACAACCCTCTTGCCTCTCTCTTAGTTACGTCCCAATGAATATTAATATTTGTGTGGTTCATGAGTGACGTATTGTATATCAAGCAATTTATATACGTGTATAATGGTTTGATTAAATCCATTATGCAGCTATACATATTTTTTTTTGATGAAAACATGGAGATGATCAAAACATGAAATGGCATCGTGGTTTACAACCCTCTTATCAACCCTCTGATCAAATTATGGTGACCAGCGTCATACAACCCTCTTATCAAACGGTGAGAAACAAAACTTGCTTTATTGTTTACACAAGTCCCTGAGATAACTTTCGTGGCATCACACCTGTCTCTGAGACAACTTTTGTGGCATCGTGGATATCAAATGAAGAGAGATAAGCTTGGTGAAGAAGGAGAAGTCCCTGTTATCTCAACCGATTCTTTTATAGAGAGAGAAAGGTCTACTGCTTTTCTATACCGCCGTTGTGTTCCGCTTGTGCCGTCGCTGTTTTCCGCCTGTGACATCCGCCCACGCTGCCGCTTTCCGCCTACACCGAAACTACCATGGAATATATCGTTGGTCGGTTGGCTGGCGGCCTTGGGTTTGTGTTTTATGTTTTAAGAGGCGGCGATGGCGCTGGCGCGTGTGGTATAGGTTGAGAGGAAACAGTTCATAGTATTTCTATGCCTTCGTTCTTTCCCAAAGAAACCCTAGCTCTGCTCTGGTGCTGGTGATGGTGGAGCGGAGGTGGTGGCCGCTCCGGCTTGGACGTCGCTTCCTCTCGGCCGATCATCCATCTTTGTTAAATTGCATGCAGAGGAGGGTTTTTTTAAGGGGAGGGTTCCCTATCTCGCTCCTCGAACAGAGTATTTCTCCTTTGCACACCCAGATCTGATAGGGTTTGATGGAGGCCTTTGGCGGTGGCCGGAGACGATTGAGTCTCTCTGGCCGCCTTTGGTGGCATCTGTCTGGCGGTGATGTCAGCTGTTTGTAGAGTCGATGACTTTGGGCTCTTGCTCATTTGAGACTAACCCTTTACTTTTCTTATTTTGGAGGGTTTTTTGTTATACGTAATGTTGTTTAATCATTCAAGCTGATCGATGCCTATTTGATGAAAATCTTTGTGCCGAAAAATATTATTGGGTCGGTGATGATGAGTATGACTCATCTGAGACAAATTTATAAGACCCGATTTTGAGATCTCTAAATGCTTTGTTGTGTTTTGGGGTTGAATGTGATGAATTCAAGCTCTGGATTACAACATGATCTTGGCGTGGAAGGGTCGGAGGGCGACCGGTATATACCTGCAACTCCCCTCGCAACCATTGATTTATAATCATTTTTGAAACTCTGAGTCAAATTATATACTATTAAAACTTTTATTTTGTGAGGTTGAGAGTTTTTTAATATGTTGGTGTGATCCAGTTCAGATGACGGTGGTGTTGGGAATGAATACATTCTTGCTTATTTAAGACTTGATTTAATTTGTTTATGCAACGCGTAGCGCGTTGGGGTACAACCGTAGTTACTAATTAATAAAGAGGGGTGGAATTCGTTTTGAGAAGGAAAATAAAAGGAGGTACAACGTGTTGAGTTTCATTGGATTTCATGTATTCTAAATATAGTTATTATTCATGTTTCTATATCTAAATTTAAAGATTTAAAGATTTAAAGACTATTAAAATATGCATTTTGGAGGTTAAGGTTCTTAAAGACAGAAAGACATTACCTTCTTCTTGACTTAAGGCTAATTAGCTATTTTCATAAACATATATAACATATCATGTATAATATTTGAGAATAAATGCATTCGATATCATATATATGTAATTAAGCTTTACTTTCATTGATGTCTCCTAATATACCATTAAATTTAATTGGTAATTATTTTAGTCTCTTAATTATAAATTGCAAATTCTTTAACTAATAATTACACCAAGCTTCTCTCGTAGAGAAATAAGACTAATTGATTTTCTATAAAGTTTCTTATACATTATATACACGTACTAGTATTTAAGATTTGATTTGTTTATTATAGAAATAAGATTTTCATATATGAATATATCAAAAGTTGCATAATTTATATATATTGAGGTTACTCCTTTTATTATATTGTATACATATAGAGAAATATTCAATACAATGCATCAATAGAATAATGTAATAATTTTAATCAATGCTGAAGAAAAATATAAATAACGTGTTAACTTCAAATATTTTTTCGTAGGTGACATTTGAAGTTGATATCTTTGGTTCACACGCAAGCAATTATTATAAATGAGCTACACTACATCTCTTATTATCATACACTTAGTTATAGGACAAAATATATAAAATTCAAATTAACAAAGTTATTTCATATTTACCTAATAATAATTTTATTAAACAAGATGATATATTACAATAAATAATATCATATATCCATTTTTATATAAGTAGAGGGAGGTTTAAAAGAAATAAAAATGGAAACATAAAATGTAAAAAGAAAAAAAATCACATTGAAATCAATGTGGTTCCCAAAAATAATCTCTTTCAGAAATCGATTTCTCTTTTTTGTTTTTTTGTTTTTTATTTGCATTGAAATATGTTCTTTATTGATTTTTGTTTTTAAAATGTGTGGTTAGAAATTTATTAAATACATGACAAAGACAAAGTAGAATTGCATAACTTTAAATTAAACTTTAAATTAAAGTGAAACTAATTTTATTTTATGTAAATTTTTTATGTGAAATGTGAAATTGAGCGTTCAGATTGTATTCTTTATAAATATGTGAATGTGCTTTTATATTATATGAACTTATTGTAAATGATTGTGAGTAAAACATAGAGAAAACTTACTGTTTATTTGTATATTTGAAAAATCACTATTAAGTCCTTTAAATATTTTAATAATTTTAAAAGTGATTGTGAGTAGAGTAAAAAGAAAATATAATGATAAATGTATATAAAATTATTACTTAATTGAAAAAAAGATAGAAAAATAGTAAGTTTAATGTAATTATATGATTATATAGAAAATCCGTTATGAATGCTCTAAAAATATAGCCTGGATTTGAAGCAACTAGATATCATACTACATATAATATTTTAATATAAATAAGAACATTATTATAACACATGATACATATCATCGAATAATCGTGTCGTCAGTAACATGCAGGAAACTCAGTTTCCGTTTTAATTACCAAAATTAACTAAATACATATTAATTTTATAAACCATGTAGGAAATTAAAATTTTGTTAAATCTTGAATCTACCTAAAACAGAATCTCAATTAACAAATATAAGTGACAATTGTTGTAGTTAAACCAAAATATTTTAAACAAAATTTATGTTAGTAATTTTATAGATACTCAAAACTTTTAAGAGATCGATTGATATAAAAAGAGATATGACTATGAAACATGTGAAACGATGTGATAAAAGAAATTAAACAATATATTTAAAGTAAATTAGGATTACGAGTAAAATTTTGTTGGAAACTCACAAAATTTATTAGAGACTGCTTGATCTAGGAAGAGATCTGATTACGAGGACCTGTGAAACAATATGAAAGAAAAATGTTAAGACAAAATATTTAAAGTAAATTAATAAGAAACTCATAAAATTGAAAGATATAACTAGATCTAGAAAGAGATCTGATTACGAGAACTTGTGAAATGATATGAAAGAAAAGGTTTCTAGGCAAAACCCTTGACTGATCTTCTATGCTGATACCATTCTATAGGAATGGTGGAGGCGAGGTGGTTAGTGAAAAAGAGGTAGAAGAGGTAACGAGTAGGATGGGCGGAGATATCTAGAGGGGTAAAGCGCTTATAAATACAATAAATGCATAATGCATGCTTAATTTCCGGGGTCTTCAAGTTTAAAGTCTAGTCGGAGGAATTATGCGGTTTTATCAATCCTTTGTTCTTTTATGGGGTTTCCTTTCATATATCAATGTTTATTTTGTTGGACCAAAAGTACCAATGAGCCAAGATCAGGAAAACCTCTAAGTCACACATGACATCACAACAACTGCTGAAAGCTTCATCAACAGTTTGACAAAGACTGAAGACTCAACAGCTGAAGATCAAAGAACTGAAGAACAACAGCTGAAGATCTAAAGTACTGAAGACCACAAGTACTGAAGTCTGAAGTACTGAAGAATACAAGTACTGAAGACTTCAAGTACTGAAGACTCAAGTGCTGAAGATCAACAACTGAAGAACTGAAGAACTGAAGATCAATAACTGATGTACAAAGTCTGAAGACAAAGACTGAAGACATCAGCTGATGACAACTACTGAAGTCATCAGCTGATGAAACATCTGAAGATCAAAGTCTGAAGACCAAGTACTGAAGCTTCAGAGTTTCTCACAACAGCTGAAGAAGTTGTCTTCAGTTGTTGTGATAGTTTATCTTTCAGTAGTTTGTAATTTTCCTTTTCAGTAGTTTGTACAACAGTTGAAGAGTTTGTTCTTCAGCTGTTATAGTTCAGTAGTTTGTAAACGACTGAAGAGTTTGTTCTTCAGTCGTTGTACCTTTTCAGTAGTTTCTTTTCAGTACTTGTAATAGTTTGGCACTTAGCATTTTGTAAGAAGATGTCAGCTGTTGTGACATCTTCAGTAGTTTAGTCTGTTATCAGTAGTTTGTTAATAACAGTTAATGTCACTGTCAAGTGACATCAGCATTAGGTTATTCTTCCCTATATAAGGAAGAGACCTAATTGTAGCCGCTGCGAATTACAGCCGCAGTTAGAGCATGTATTGAATGAAATATTCTATTTTGCAGAACTTCCATCTTTCTCTATAACTTACTGTTTTATTGTTAAATCTATTGTGTTCTTGTTTGTCTGCTCTAATTCTTGTACTAAATCCGCTGCGAATACAACCTGATTGATCAAACTAGAGGCTTAGATCCTGTCAAATGGTATCAGAGCTGGTTAATCATTGATCGATTTAGCAATTGATCATTTGAAACTGCTCTTTTGACAGCCACGTTTGATCGAATTAGCAATTTGCAAGAATTAGTTATAGAGATTGATTTTCTGCTGCTTATGACTGTTAAACTTGAGGTTCTCGTGGTTTTTGAGCTAGATTTGTTTTGTTTACCTTGAATTTGACTAAAATCTGAAATGACAACACTAACTAATGATCCTCACAATACTGGCTCCTCAACAAAGCCTCCGATGCTTGTGAAGAGTGAGTATAACATATGGCAACGTCGTATGCTCCACCACTTGTCTGTTAACAGTGCTGGTTGTTGGAAGTCAGTGGTGCATGGACCATACAAGCCTATGGTGAGCGTTCCTGAATCAAATGAGCAGGTTCCGAAGAAACCTGATCAATATTCGGACGAAGATCTTAAGCTGTTCGAGATTGATGCTAAAGCCCATGGAATTTTGGCTATGGCAATTCCAAATGAGATCTATTCTGGACTTTTGCATCACGAAACTGCTCATGATCTCTGGGTTGCTCTGAAGGAACAATTCGGAGGAACCAATGAGGTCTTAGCAAACACTAGGGAAATCCTCGCCCAACAATATGAGACATTCTCTCATAGGAAGGGTGAGACACTGACTCAACAGTATGAGCGATTCTCTTGTCTTATTTCTGAGCTGAAAATGGTTAAACAAGAGTATTCCAATAGTCAGATGAACAACCGCTTTCTTAGATCCCTGCCTGAGAGATGGGACACTTATACCATTGTCCTACGCTCCAGTGCAAATCTGGACACTCTATCTCTCACCCAACTTCATAGGAAACTGCTTACATTTGAAAGAGAGATAGAACAGAAAAGGAAGTTGTCATCATCTGGCAAGCACACTGATGACTTTGTCCCAGGCAATGCTGCCTTGATAAGTCAAGAGTCAGAATATGCTACATCTGAGAATGCCTATGATGAGCATATTGATTTTTCTAGAAACTCTGAACATGCTTTTGTTGGTGTTGATAGTAGTTCAGGAGGTAGAAATGATAACTTGTGCTTTCTGATGGAGGACTTGAAGAACATTCCAGATGATGATCTGGAAGAGATGGATATTTTAAGTCAAATGTCTATGATAAATATCAGATCTCAAAAGTTCTACAAGAGAACTGGGAGGAAATTCCCTGGCCTCTCTGGCAAAACCAAAGTTGGTTTTGACAAGAGCAAGTTGAGGTGTCACAAGTGCCAGAGGCTTGGACACTTTGCTAGAGAGTGTAGATCATCTGGATCTAACTCCTCTGCACCCTTTGTGACTTCTCCAAGAAATAGCTCACATCACAGAGGGCAACACTCCACTAGTTCCAGTCATCCATCACCAGCACAGGCATCACCTGCATACTTTGTGCCTCAGGGTCATATGCCATACCCATACCCCTGCTACTACATGCCTCAGCCAAGTCAAGTTCAAGCACCCCCTGCTCAGCAACCACATGCTCTCCCTGAGCCTCAATCTTCCCAATCTCATCATCAACCTCAACCTCAACAACACAGCTTCTTCACCCCAGGAGTTGTTGACTGGAGTAGTTTACCAGATGATTTATCTAGTCAAGAAAAACTATTCCAAGGTGCTGGTCAACATGGTGGTGATCACCCTTTTGGGAACCTTGCTCTCATGGCCCTGGAGTCTGCTGATGGGCCATCATCACAGGTATCTTCTGAGGCTAAGGCCAAGCTTTGTTCTGATTCATGCATAGCAGCATTTACTTCTATTAGAGAGGCAAATGTGGCTTTAATTGATAAAAACCTTGAGCTAGAGCAAATTATTTCCAAAAAGAAAGCTGAATTTGAGGCTGCACTTAAAGATAAAAATGATGAGATTTATAAGCTTAAATGCCAAATAAAAGATGATAAGGCTAGGGAAGATGTACTTCTAGAGAAGTACAGAGACCTCAAGGAAACTCTTGCAACCACCCAAGTAGAGTGTGATCGATGGGTGTAATCCTGCAAGGGTTTTGAAATGCTTCATAGTAAGCAATCAGCTTCCAATGTGAAGTTTGGCATTGGTTATAATCACACTGCTCCTCCCACAGATTTCATTTCAAGAGCAGAAGTTGAATCTGATGGAGAGAGTAATAACCAATCCTTCTCATCATGTGACCTACTATCTGATACAGCATCATCAGAGGTAGAGATCAGCATTAACTCCCAAAACCAATCAGCTGATGCTACAACAGCTGATGGTTCAAATGCTGACTGTCACATGATCAAAGAGTTGATCAACTCAAGTGTTGTCTCTAGAAGTATTGAAAGTACTGGAGAGCAAGGGATACCACTTGAAGTTCAAACCCCAACTACTTCCAGTACTGAAGAGAAGAAAACTGCCAGTAGAAAGGGTTTGAAGCCTAATGAAGAGGATGTCAGGAAAGCAGGTACTACAAAGAAGAAAACTGCAAGTACTGACAGCAAACAGCTGAAGAACAAGTCTTCAGCAGTTTCATCTTCTTCAATAGATGATCAACATAAGATGAAGAAGAAGCCATGTGAGATATGTGGCTTGTTTAATCATCTTACTGATGATTGCTGGTACAAAAGGGGTTCCAAACTCAAACAAAAGGTGACAATTAAAGAGCAAATGAATAAAATGAAAAATGAGTTTGAAACCAAGTTTGTACTAGCAACATCAAAGCCTGAAACCCCTAAGCCCAAAAGAAAATCCAAAAAGAAGGTAGGGGTTACTCAGGCAACAGCTGAGGTTGCTCAAAAGAAGATGGTGCAACACAGGATTCTATCATCAGCAAGCCCCAATGTGTCTGAAGAGCTGAAAGCTTTATCACAAAATCAGACACAACTTGTGATGATGGTTCAGCATCTAATGGGAAGTCAACCAATAGATGCTCCTGTGTTGAAACCACAGAAAGGGAAATCCAAGCCAAAAGGTTCCTCTTCTGCACCATCTCCTTCACCTCAGGCTGTCACACATAACACACCTGTTAGTGTTGCACCTGTTGTTGAGAATAGACCCAAAACCAAAAAGGTTTGGTCCTCTAAAACTAACTAACTTGTTGTTATGATTGCAGGGTTCTTCAACATGCCAAAGAAGCATCTGGTTTGTAGACAGTGGAGGATCCATGCATATGACAGGAAGCAGTTCTCTTCTTAATGACTACTCTCAAGGAAGGAAGGGATTTGTCTCCTTTGGCAATGATGCAAAGGGTTACATCATCGGAAAAGGCTTTGTTTCCAATGGGGAAATAAGGTTTGATGATGTTAACCATGTGGAGAATCTCAAGTACAATCTCTTGAGTGTCAGTCAAATGTGTGATAAAGGCCATGTTGCCCTTTTCACAAGCCAGAACTGTCGGATTCTGTCATCCAAAGTTCTAAATTTGATTGATAAGGTGTTGGATGAATATACTCTCCTGAAGACCAACAGGACAGGAAGAGTATATGCCTTAGATCTTTCCAAAAAGATAGATCTAAAAGGTCATCCTTGCCTATTCTCCAAGGCCTCTCCTCAAGAGTCTACTCTATGACATAGAAGGCTGGGTCATGTTAATCTCAAGAACATGAATCAGCTGATAAACCATGGTTTAGTAAGAGGATTGCCTTTGAAGGAGTTCAAGTGTGAAGACAACTGCGCTGCTTGCTTAAAGGGAAAACAACACAGAGTTTCATTCCCTCCAATAGAAGAACCAAAGTCCACTGCCTGCTTGCAACTCTTGCACATGGATCTCTTTGGTCCTGTCAGGGTGATGAGCATGGCAAAGAAGAAATACTGTCTGGTAATTGTGGATGATTACTCCAGATATGTATGGACTTTCTTCTTGCACTCCAAGGATGAAGCTGCCAAGGCTATTATGAACTTTGTGTTATTTATGGAGAAGCAGTATTCCCTACAGGTCAAGTGTGTGAGGAGTGACAATGGAACAGAGTTTAGAAACCACATACTTGATGACTTCTACATGTCTAAGGGAATTAAAAGGCAGTTCAGTATTCCCAGAACTCCTGAGCAGAATGGAGTGGTTGAGAGAAAGAACAAGACTCTCATTAAAGCTGTAAGGTCAATGCTGGCTGACTCAGGATTGTCACTGACCTTTTGGGCTGAAGCTATCAACACAGCTTGCTATGTGCAGAATAGAGCCTTAGTGAATCAGAGGTTGATGAAGACTCCTTATGAAGTACTTCATCATTTGGCCCCTCTGATTTCCTTCTTTAGAGCCTTTGGGTGTCCTTGTTTCATTCTCAACACTAGTAATCCACTCCAGAAGTTTGCTAGTAAGGTGGATGCAGGGTATTTTGTTGGTTATTCATCAACTTGTAAGGCATACAGAGTTTTCAACTGTAGGACAAAGATGGTTGAAGAAACTCTGCATGTCAAGTTCGATGAATCTCCAAAGGACAAGATTCCAGAAAACCCTGTGGAGTTGTTTGATCTGGACATACTGCAATATGTTCCTTATCAACCTCCAGCTGTTGTACCTGTCAACAGTTCTCTACCTGGTGGTACTGATGATGATGTAGACAGTACTCACCTTTTTAGGTTTAGTGACCACCTACCTGAGTCCACTAGACCTGATGCTCCTGTAGCTTCAGCAGCCCCATCCACAACAAATGCTGATGAGATTTCTGCATGCTCTACTTCATTTGAGTTGCCATCTCCTACATGGTTTCAAGAATCTTCATCACCATCTGTTGCTGCCGAAAGTCCTACAAACACTTGCACTGATATTATAGTCTATCAAGAGCTGAAGAATCACCCCACATCTCAAATCATTGGCGATATCAATGCTGGAGTTTCAACCAGGAATCAATTGTCCAACTTCTGCTTCTATGCTCTCTTCATCAGTCAGCAAGAGCCAAAGAATTATCATGTTACATTAAGAGACAATGGATGGGTTGAAGCAATGCAGCTTGAGCTTCTTCAGTTCAGAAAACAGCAAGTGTGGGAGCTTGTTCCTTTACCCCAACGTAAGTGTGCTATAGGCACTAAGTGGGTGTTTAGGAACAAAACAGATGAAAAGGGCCAAATTGTCAAGAACAAGGCCAGGCTGGTTGTCCAGGGGTATGCACAAGAGGAGGGCATCGATTATGATGAAACCTTTGCCCCTGTAGCCAGACTGGAGGCAATTAGATTGTTTTTAGCCTATGCTGCTGTTGGATCATGATAAGGCTGGTGTAACCAAAACCACATCATAGTCATTTTGGTGCTACATTCAAGGGCTTCCGAAGCTGAGCATGAGATCTTCCGAGAGTCTGAAGAACAATAGCTGAAGTCAACAGCTGAAGTCAACAGCTGAAGGCAACAGCTGAAGTCAACAGCTGAAGGCAACAGCTGAAGTCAACAGCTGAAGGCAACAGCTGAAGTCAACAGCTGAAGCCAACAGCTGAAGATATCTACTGAAGGCAAAAGCTGAAGTCAACTGCTGAAGACAACAGCTGAAGCCAACAGCTGAAGATATCTACTAAAGACAAAGTCTGAAAGCTTCCGAAGACAAAGTCTGATGAAAGAGCTGAAGACAAAGTCTGAAAGCTTCCGAAGACAAAGTCTGATGAAAGAGCTAAAGACAAAGTCTGAAAGCTTCCGAAGACAAAGTCTGATGAAAGAGCTGAAGACAAAGTCTGAAGACAAAGTCTGAAGACTTCCGAAGACAAAGTCTGAAGAAAGAGCTGAAGACAAAGTCTGCTTCCGATGACAAAGAAGACTCCAAGCCTCGGAAGAAGCAGTCTTCCGAAGTATAAGTGGCTTCGGAAGAAGTTATTCTTCCGAAGTACTTTATCCTTCGGAAGACATTGCTATGACCAGCAGATAAAAGTATGGTCCCTGACAGTCCACTGCAGACCTCTGATACAACATGGCACCTTCCTAAAGAGCCATCTTGTTGACCATACTTTATTCTACTGTTCACCTTTTTATG
Source organism: Flaveria linearis (assembly GCA_024085815.1). NCBI lineage: Eukaryota > Viridiplantae > Streptophyta > Magnoliopsida > Asterales > Asteraceae > Flaveria > Flaveria linearis. Next base: position 34,158,268 of record CM044013.1, read on the forward strand.
ATAGTACATGTTACCAACTTTAGTTGGTGACAAAAGGTAAGTCAGGGACATGTCCTGACTACCAACTCTCAGGCAAAATGTCTGAAAGACCTCACCTAGAGTCTTGTAGTATTGATGTAAGGTTAGAGGTGTCCAGCTGGTATCAAAGTATATCCGGCTGTAGGTAGTATTATATATATCTTCTCCATGTAACTCATTAGATAAGCGATTTGAGTCCAAGAGTCTTGTAATCCTTTGAGTTTAGAAGCAATATATAAAAGTACCTTGAAAATTTACTTCCTGTGTTAATTTTCTTACTGCCTCTTACTTGTTATATTGTGATCAACTCCTCATAGACTACTTGCTGAGTATTATTCACAGTGTGTTGAGAGAAAAACCACCCATAATCGATCCTGCAATTGGTATCAGAGCTCCAGGCTCTTGATTGTGAGATCTTACCATCCAAATCAACCTGTTTTTCACTCCTCACCACAAACCACTCACTCAAATGGCCGCTCTCTCCAAGGCTGATATGGAAACTGGCACCATGACCAAGTCCCCACTGATCACCCCTGAAGACTTTGACATATGGTGTATCAGAATGGAAGGGTTCATCAAGTGTCAAGATTCAAGGATGTGGGACTCCATTGTCAATGGTCTTTTCATACCAAGCACTACTTCTGCTACTGGTAATCGCATCATTCCAAAAGATGTTGATGATTACTCAGAAGAAGACAGGAAGAGAATAGAGCTAGATCAGAGGGCTATGACTTCTCTCCAAACTGCTCCCCCCAACTCCGTCTACAGAGGCTTCAAGAAGTGCAAGACAGCTAAAGACTTATGGGAAGCTTTGAAGCTGATGTATGAAGGATCAAAAGAAACCCAAGAGAACAAGAAGGATCTCTTGAAGCAGCAGTTTGAGAACTTTACATTCAAGGCTGGTGAGACCTTGACTCAATAATACTTCAGGTACGTTGAGATAGTAGATACTCTGGTGGATATTGGAGTAGCTCTTGAGAATAGAGACATAGTTAGGAAGTTCATGTCTTCCCTTCCTAAACTATGGACTCACTACTGTGTTGTTATCAAGAGAACTTCGGACCTTAAGACTCTTACCCTCATAGAGTTGTATGGTATCCTAAGTGCATTCCAGATGGAGATGAACATGCAGAAATCCTCTGGTCACTCCAATAACCAACTGAGTTCAGCCCTTCATGTGGTTGAAAGGGAAATCATAGAACCACAACATCAGTTGCTATGTTACTCTGACAACTCACACAGTGGACCCTACATTACTCTACCTGAGACTCCAAAGTCTCAAAAAGTTCAACACAACTCCTTTCAGGATAGTTGTGCCTTTGTCTCTGGAAGTGGACACTCTGGTGATTTTCAATACTGCTTTGATGATCTTGAGTGCTTCAGTCCAGATGATGTGGAGTATGTGGACATTGTCCAACAGATGGCTCTTTTAACTTACAGAGCGAAGAAGTTCTTCAAGAGAACTGGAAGGCAATTCCCTCAAAACCCAGTCAACAGCAAGTTTGGGTTTGATAAGAGCAAAGCAAAGTGTTACAACTGCAACCAACTTGGTCACTTTGCTAGGGAATGCAAGGCTCCCAAGAACAACCCGGGAACCCCACAGGCCTCCACACATCCCACTACTTCAAAGCATGAAGAGAAGTCAACTGAAACAGCTGCTATAGCTCAAGAAGTTGACTGGAGCTTCAAGGTACAGGATGTGACTCCCGCTCAAGCACTCATGGCCGGAACAGATGATGATCAGGTATATGGACATCTTTGTACTGCTGCCTGTATTGCTAAAGTTAAACTTTATAAGGATTACATTTCTGAAATCAGATCTGAGGTTGAGTCTTTAAATGTGTTAAAATCTGATTTTAAGAGAGCTGAATCTGACTATCAAAAGAAAATTGAAGAGTTAGAGAAAACTGTGTCTCTTTTAAAACATGAAAAGATCAACTATAAGACTCAAATCAAAGATCTGATATCCAAACTATCTGAAGTTCAAGCCCAGTTGGTCACAGCTGAGGCTCAGGCCAGGAAGCAAGCTATTGCTGAGCAAAGCTTCCAAACTATTCTTGCATCAACCTCTCATTCCAAAATGTTTTATCAAAACAAAGAAGGGTTGGGAACCAATGAAATAGCTCCACCACACTCTTATGAGTCTATTAGACTACCTAGATGTGGTACTGAAGAGCAAGAGGTTCTAACTGTTGACCCTTCTCCATTGGAACTAAAGGATGAAGCAAAAATAGTGGCCACCATAGGGGAGAAATAGGAGGATACACTCATCTCCACCTGTGAAGACCAAATCCTAACCACCAAGGCAAGAAGAAGCAGAGCTAAAGCTGCTAGAAGGACTACCAAGAAGGTTGCAGAGTCCAAGCTTAAGATCGACCCAAAGCAAAAGGGTGTCTTCATTTCTGCCGGATTCCAAGTGGTAGGTACTCCTGATTCAGGAAAGGAGTGTAGTACCAGCACTCCTGTCCTACCGAAGGATCAGAAGTTGAAAGGGAAAGTTGCTAATGAAGAAAAAAAATCCAAGAAACAGCAACCTGCAAGTTCCCAGAAGGCTAGCAATGCATGCATAATGTGTGGTCTACACAACCACATGGCTAAAGATTGTTACTACAATCCAGCAAGCACACATTATGCAAATAATACTAGAAAAGAAGGAGTCAGAGAAGGTTTCTCAGTTGGACCACTTCAAACGGTCCAAATGATGAAAAAGGGAAAATTGGTCTCGGAAGCCAAGTTGCTTTCGGAAGGAAGTACTCCTTCCGAAGGGAAAATGGCTTCGGAAGCTAAACCTTCTAAGTTTCGGAAGAACAAGAAGGCTCCCTTGAAACCATCTCAGAAGAAGACTACTTCGGAAGAAAAGGTGGTGAAGGCTTCTTCCGAAAAGAAAGAAGCTTCGGAAGAAGACCATGCTACAAAAGCTTCAACCAGCTCATTCTCAAAGATCAACTAAGGAATAGTGAAGCCTCAACAAGTGAATCACTTGAGCAACCTCAAAGCTCTTCAGGTGATCCACTACAACACCAGGTTGAGGGAAGTAGTATTCTGAAGGAACAGGAAACTGTTAATACTACTTCACAACCAACCATTGATGATGTTTCTCAATCATTCAATCAGTCCTCATTAAATGACTTTGAAACAACAGTTGGATAGAGTAATCCTGTTCCTGATCAGAATATGTCCAATCTGGACTTATCCCTGCAACTGGAAGTGATTCCTCGCCTTAGGATTCACAACACTCATCCAACTGAGAACATCATAGGGAATGTCTCTGAGGGTGTGAGAACAAGAGGACAAACTCATCATGGGAATGTCGGCATGTACTCATGCTTCTTGTCTCAGATGGAGCCAAAGAAGGTGGAAGATGCCTTAAAGGATAGTAGTTGGGTTGAATCGATGTAGGAGGAGCTGCTTCAATTCAGAAGACAAAAGGTCTGGAATCTATGCCCACTACCATCTGGTCAAGTACCCATAGGCACTAAATGGGTATTCAAGAACAAGAAAGATAATAGAGGCTTGATTATCAAGAACAAGGCAAGACTAGTAGTTCAAGGATACACCCAGGAGGAAGGAATTGATTATACTGATGTCTTTGCACCCGTTGCAAGACTTGAGGCAGTTAGGATCTTCCTTGCTTATGCTACATCCAAGAACTTCACAGTCTACCAACTTGATGTCAAGTGTGCTTTTCTATATGGGGATATAGATAGGGAAATCTATGTATGTCAACCTCCAGGATTTGAAGACCCACGGTACCCCAATTATGTGTGCAAACTGGATAAAGCTCTATATGGGCTGCACCAAGCACCTAGGCTGTGGTATGAGACCTTGTCTAAGTTTCTTCTGAAGAATGGATACACTAAAGGTACCATTGACAAGACTCTTTTCATCAGAAAGAGTGGAGAAGACATGTTTCTTGTACAAGTCTATGTTGATGACATCATATTTGGTTCTTCAAACGACCAAATGTGCAAGGACTTTGAAAGCATTATGAAGCAGAAGTTTGAGATGAGTTCCATGGGAAAAATGGACTTTTTCCTTGGAATTCAGGTGAAACAGATGAAGGAAGGGTTCTTCATAAGTCAATCTAAGTATGTCTCAGACATCTTAGATAGATTTGAAATGAAGGATTGTAAACCAGCCAAGACACCTATACCCAGAAACCATAATCTTTTCCCTGAACTTGAGGGGGAGGATACTGATCAACATCAGTATAGAGCAATCATTGGTTCTCTGATGTATCTCACGGCTAGTAGACCAGATATCATGTTTGCCACATGCATTTGTGCAAGATATCAGGCTGCTCCAAAGGTGTCTCACCTAGCTGCTGCAAAGAGGATCCTCAGATACCTCAAATGAGCACCTAAACTAGGTCTCTGGTATCCAAGAAATAGTGATTTCAATCTCTATGGATACTCTAACAGTGACTATGGTGGCTGCAACATTGACAAGAAATCAACATCAGGAGGATGTCAATTTCTTGGTGGAAGGATTATCTCATGGCAATGCAAGAAACAATCATGTGTCTCTACATCAACTACTGAAGCTGAATACATTGCTGTTGCTAGCTGCTGTGCTCAACTGCTATGGATTCAAAATCAGATGTTAGACTATGGATTCAACTTCATGACTACTCTTATCCATATTGACAACAATAGTGCTATCTCCATTACTGAGAATCCGGTGAAGCACTCCAAGACAAAGCACATTGATATCAGGTATCATTTCATTAGAGATATTCATGAGAAACATCTAATCAAGTTAATCAAAGTTGACTCAAATGAACAATATGCTGATTTGTTCATAAAGGCATTTGATGAACAAAGATTTAAGTATCTCATATCAGCTATTGGGATGATAAATATTGATTAACTACCTCTTTTGAAAAACTTTTTAAATGTGTAATGTCTTGTGTCAATACAATTTAAGCCCTGTTACAAAAGATCTTTAAATTATTCTAAGTGTAAATTCCTTCCGAAGAGGAATTAACTCTCGGAAGATATTCTTGAATATCTTCCGAAGCCAAAATTCCTCAATGGAAATTGTCTTCTTGCGATTGATTTTACATCAGATCTATTTCCGAACCTTATAAAACTCTCCATTCGGAAAGATAACTTTACCTTCGGAAGCAATGCCTTGCTTCGTAAGAGAAATTGACTTCGGAAGACAATTACCTTCGGAAATGTTTTACATTCGGAAGTAAAGGTTTTTATATGTAACGGATATCTTTTGGGCCCCACTCTGTAAAAAGTAAAGATTTTGTCCATGATGGTCAGATTATTTAAAATTATCATTGCTGCCACTATCATTTCTCCACCGTAAACCACCATACCACCCACAGTAACCCCAAACAGTTACCCTATTACCGCCACTACCACAATTCATCCCTTTTAAATAATCTTGACTGATCAATTTCATCTTCTTTTACCAATTTACTGCCCTAACTATTCCCTTCACTGTCAAACCTGCAATCCCACCCAAATTTCAAGCTTACCTTTTCTTCAATGGCGCTAAATCCTCAGCACAACCAAGTCGCATTACTTGATTCGTCAAGGGATGACGACTTCACCCTAATCATCACCTTTCTTACCGAATCCACATACCTCACTGCACTTACAGTTAACCCCACCGTATACTCCAACCATTTGTCTGAATTCTGGAGCAACGGTCAAACTGCAGTTCTGAATGGGGTTCGAGTCCTGAGAACCCGCATTTGTGGCCAAGAGTTGGTCATCACTGAACAGCTCATCAGGGAGCATCTCGAGCTCCATGATGATGGGGCTCCTACTGAGTTCCCCAAAGAAGACTTGGAAGGCACCTATATCCTCATGAGATATGGAGGGGATGTAAGCAGGTCTACCGTCTACAAGTTTAACTTCTCTTACCATTGGAAGTTCCTGCTGCACACTATCCTGCACTGCCTCTCCAACAAATCAGGGGGTTGGGATCAAATCCCATATGAACTAGGATGCCTAGTTCATGGGTTGGTGAGAGGTCTCCGATTCAACTACTCACGATTTGTGTTGACCAACCTTATCAGCAATCTGAGCAGGGATACATTCTTCATGTATCCCAGATTTATTCAACACATAATCAACTGTGAGCTGGAACCGAGCAAGCTTGTCTGCGCAGCTGCTCTTACTGTTCCACAAGTGAGGCCTACCATCTTCAAAATACTGAAGAAGGTTTCCATCAACTTCACTGGAAGGTACACTCCATTACCTCCAGAGATGACTGAGCGCATAGCTCCTGGTGACATCCCTGTTATCCCCACAGGTGATGAACCCACACCAGCAACCTCCATCACAATGCCAAAATCTTCTTTACCCATCAAAGTTGCATACCAGAGACGACCCAAACGAACCCTTGTTCAATCTACTCTGATTGAATAAGCTCCTTCAGTTCAAACCAAAAGGGCTAGAGTGGAATCATGGGCTCCCACTTAGTCCGAGGTCACACCATCTTTCACATTCGACCTCAATGTGGGTTTTGAGCCTCCTCAGTCTCAAACCCAAGAGCCCGAACCCCAAGCCTTAAGCCCACAGGGTGAGTCTCTACACTCCCCTGTGCAGCCTTCTAGGGACAGCCCCACCATAGGCTCAATGCCTGTAGACATTGATCTAAGTCCCGGGTCAGTAGGTTTAACTTCCCTATCTTTCACTGACCTTTTACTCCATACTGATGAAGAGATTACATCTCTCCATGGCCATGAAGTTGATCTACAACACCCTTTGAAAGATCAACAGAGCCAAGAGGGATCCCTTGTCTCTAGCCCCCATCAGAAGCCAATTACTGAGGTGAGTCCCACTGATGTGGAGGGGACTCATGTAGGCTCAGCTGCAACTACTCAGAGTCTCTCATTGAGCTCTCAGGACAGTGGTAACAAAATTAGGACTGAGTCTACGGCAACTTTGCCCTTTGACATCTCTGAAAGAGATGACTTTGAGCAAAGATATCCAGGGTGCCAAGAAGCCACATCTGGTGGTGAGACTGAGCATACTAGGTATGTTATCTCATCTCCCCGTGATTCTTCTCATGAAGATGAGGGAAGTATGCAACTAACACTTCAGTACTTGCTTTCTAAGGTCTCCAACCTGGAATCACAGGTGAGGATCTTAGAATCAAGGACTGCCACTCAGCAACTTGAGATTAACAATCTCAAGGCTCAACTAGCTGAGAAACAGACGGAGAGGTCTGTTAGGCATGTACCTATTCAGGTCTCAATGACTTCTTCCTTTAGCTCATCTAGCTCTCAAGATGATGCTACCAAAAAGGGGGAGAAAGTTCAGAGACAAACACTTGAGGAACCACAGACCCAATCCCTTACTTCCCAACTCATCACACTACCTGAGTCATCTCAATCTTTTCTAGAGATTGACTCAAAGATGCTTCAAGATCTCTACAGACTTTTCACAAAGTTTGTATTGAGATCATCCCTAGAACAGCCCAGCCCCGATACCACACTTATATATTTTGGGGCTGAGGAGCTTCAAAGACTGACTGCACCTTCTACCACTGTGGAAGAAGTTGGTCAACCTAAGGTCCACATGGAACCTGAGATTAGCTTCGAAGGGGAAATGGGGACTGATGGCCCAGCAACTGAAACAGATGGGACAGAAATTGCAGCAGTCTCATCTTCCGAAGCTCAAGCTGAAGCTTCCGAATCTGACATTGAAGCCTCGGAAGAACAAGAAAAGTCTTCCGAGGCCGAAATAGAAGCTGCGGAAGGCTTATTTCAGATGTCCGAGGAACTGACCATCACAGATGTTATTGCTGAAATAGCATCTGAGGTGAGCAGGGAGGACATTTCTGATATTCCTCCAACCCAAACACCAGCTGAACTTCTCTCTCAATCACAACCCTCTATCCAAGAACCACCACAGTCAAGCACTGCCAAAGACAAAGGAAAAAGAAAATTGACTGTGGAAGAGCTTCAGGAGGAGGAGAAAATTGAGAAGCTCAAAAGGAAAGGTAGGTTTCCTACTGAGAAACTGCTAGCTGCTAGTTCTAAAGCAACTGCAGCCAATCAGAAAGAAATCAACCAAAAGAGAAGGACAACAGTCATTGACCAGCTCATCAGCTTAGGAGCTGCCAATGAGGAGATACTCCTGCTACCACTAGAGGAGTTGGTGACTTTGGAGAGGTCAACCAGGCTAAAACAAGAAGAAGAAGCCAGGTTAGCCTTGGAGAGGGAAGAAGAAGAGCAAAAGGAGGCAGCCCTGAAGTTGAGAGAGGATAGGATCAAATTCCTACTCTCAAGAGGCTTCAGTCTTCCTGAACTGTCTCCACATGATGATGACATGATCCTGCTGCTCCACAACAAAGAGCGGGATCAAATGGAGAAGGAAAGGAAGAAGGCTTCTAGGGAGAAGTTGAGGGAGAAGAAGAGGAGGGAAGAAGAGAAGGGGTCACTGCCACCAAGAAGTCCAACGACAAAGCTTGGATGAAAGACTATCTCCGGGCCCATGGCTTCTCTGGTAGGCAGGTGGGACCTATGTCCGAAAGGACACTCCAGCGGATAGTCAGTGAAATAAAAGCTGACATCCGTTTGGGGAAAAGGAAGGAGATGTACAGGAGGGTACAGGGAATGGTGTTCACCCCAGCCACTCAACCATAGCCAACCACTAAACCACAACCCACACCAGAAGAACCAATCCCATTTCCCATTAAAACCGAACCCACTGATGAAACCTTCACCCCCGAACCCACAACTCTACCCAAACCTACCACATCACCTCAACCACCCAAACTACCCATCCTAAAACCTAAAACACAACCCAAAACCACTAAACCTAAGCCTACCCAACAAAAACCAAGACCATCCCCTCAGCCTCCTCAACATCTCTCCTTTGAGGAAATAAAGGAGTTCAAGACAAGGCTCATCAACTGCACCACCTTGAGCAGCATCTCCTGTGAGGGAGACCTTATCAACATCACCTATGTTGATAACTCTTCAAGCTCCCTCACCCTAGGACAATTTCTTGAGTTGCCTAGAGACACCTTGGGCCAGGCTACAAGACTTCTTGGTCTCAACTCTAATACCCTCAATGCTGAGGAGAAGAGACTAAAAAGGAGACTAGTGACTCTACTGGATACAAGAAAAGAGGACAGGATTTCTAGTCAATCTCCTGGACCTAGGAATGCTATAATCCAGTGGAGGTTCGATGAACCTTCTCACAACTTTGTTGTGGAAAGGGAGAATGGTGAAACCAACAGGCTCAATGCCACCTCTCTTTTGCATCTCAGCAGATTTGACCTTGCTGAGCTTCCAGAGAAGCCATTCTCCAATCCCTCCAACTCTAAGACTGCTGCACACATCAGAAATCATATCAGCGGTCTCCACTTGGTTGAACAAAGTAGAAGAGCCAAGATTGAAGAAGAGTTGAAGCTGAAAAGAGTGGAAGACAAGGAAAGACCAACCACCAAAGGCATAGCCTTTCTACAGATAGTGGAAGGTCCTGAATTGGAACCAATAGTTAGATGGGAATATGACTATAGTTCCCATCAACTAACTCTTTTCAGAGGACCACAACAAAGGGTACACATAATCCAAGGAGACAGAGTGGAGGTTTTGTCTACCAAGGATCTGTACAAGATTCTCAGCACCACATCAGGAAAGAATGAAGACACTGATAAACACTTACTTTCCATGGTGCTGAGAGCTTTGAGAAGAAGAGGGAAGTGAAGTTTTGGTAGCATCAGCCTAGGGGGAGTTTGTTGGATCATGATAAGGCTGGTGCAACCAAAACCAATTCATAGTCATTTTTGGTGCTACATTCAAGGGCTTCCGAAGCTGAGCATGAGATCTTCCGAGAGTCTGAAGAACAACAGCTGAAGTCAACAGCTGAAGGCAACAGCTGAAGTCAACAGCTGAAGGCAACAGCTGAAGTCAACAGCTGAAGGCAACAGCTGAAGGCAACAGCTGAAGGCAACAGCTGAAGGCAACAGCTGAAGCCAACAGCTGAAGATATCTACTGAAGGCAAAAGCTGAAGTTAACTGCTGAAGACAACAGCTGAAGCCAACAGCTGAAGGTATCTACTGAAGACAAAGTCTGAAAGCTTCCGAAGACAAAGTCTGATGAAAGAGCTGAAGACAAAGTCTGAAAGCTTCCAAAGACAAAGTCTGATGAGAGTGAAGACAAAGTCTGAAAGCTTCCGAAGACAAAGTCTGATGAAAGAGCTGAAGATAAAGTCTGAAGACAAAGTCTGAAGACTTCCGAAGACAAAGTCTGAAGAAAGAGCTGAAGACAAAGTCTGCTTCCGAAGACAAAGAAGACTCCAAGCCTCGGAAGAAGCAGTCTTCCGAAGTATAAGTGGCTTCGGAAGAAGTTATTCTTCCAAAGTACTTTATCCTTCGGAAGACATTGCTATGACCAGCAGATAAAAGTATGGTCCCTGACAGTCCGCTGCAGACCTCTGATATAACATGGCACCTTCCTAAAGAGCCATGTTGTTGACCATACTTTATTCTACTGTTCACCTTTTTATGATAGTACATGTTACCAACTTTAGTTGGTGACAAAAGGTAAGTCAGGGACATGTCTTGACTACCAACTCTCAGGCAAAATGTCTAAAAGACCTCACCTAGAGTCTTGTAGTATAGATGTAAGGTTAGAGGTGTCCAGCTGGTATCAAAGTATATCCGGCTGTAGGTAGTATTATATATATCTTCTCCATGTAACTCATTAGATAAGCGATTTGAGTCCAAGAGTCTTGTAATCCTTTGAGTTGAGAAGCAATATATAAAAGTACCTTGAAAATTTACTTCCTGTGTTAATTTTCTTACTGCCTCTTACTTGTTATATTGTGATCAACTCTTCATAGACTACTTGCTGAGTGTTATTCACAGTGAGTTGAGAGAAAAACCACCCATAATCGATTGGGTGTATAAGATTGATAAGGCTCTTTATAGGCTGAAGCAAGCTCCTAGAGCCTGGTATGAGACACTCTTAATTTTTCTTCTAGAAAATAAGTTCACTAGAGGCACCATTGATAAAACCTTATTCATCAAGACTGTGGGACAGCATAAGCTCCTTGTTCAAATTTATGTAGATGACATAATTTTTGCATCCTCTGATCCACAATTGTGTGATGAATTCACAAAGCTCATGAAGCAAAGGTTTGAAATGTGTGCTATGGGGGAATTACAGTTCTTTCTAGGTTTGCAAATCAAACAAAGGGCTGATGGAGTCTTCATTCATCAGTCCAAATACACAAAAGAGTTGTTGAATAAGTTTGATTTACAAACCTGTAAGCCCTGTTCTACTTCCATGAGCAGCATCACACAATTGGATGTTGATCAGAAAGGTAAAGCGGTTGATGAAACCCTTTACAGATGTATGATTGGGTCCTTGATGTACCTTACAGCTTCTAGACCAGATATCATGTTTGCAACATGTGTATGTGCTAGATTTCAGGCTGCATCTAAAGAATCCCATTTGATTGTAGTCAAAAGGATCTTTAGATATCTGCAAGGTACCCAATCACTAGGTCTTTGGTATTCTACTGGGCATTCTTGCAAATTAGTTGCTTTCTCTGATAGTGACTATGCAGGATGCAAAGTCACCAGAAAATCCACTTTTGGTGGTTGCCAATTCCTAGGCAATTGTTTAGTTTCTTGGCAGAGTAAGAAACAAACATCAATTGCTACATCCACTGCTGAAGCTGAGTACATTGCTGCTGCAAGCTGTACTTTCCAGGTACTCTGGCTTCAGAACCAACTGTTGGATTATGGCATTACAGAGACTAAGACTCTATTACTAATGGATAGTGCTTCAGCTCTTTGTATTGTTAAAAATCCAGTTCAGCACTCTAGGACCAAACATATAGAGATCAGACATCATTTTATTAGGGATTGCTATGAAAAAGGTCTGATTGATCCTAAGTTTGTGCCTAGTGTTGATGAGCTTGCAGACATCTTTACTAAGCCTTTAGATAGTGCCACATTCTAAAATTTGGTACTAAGGCTTGGTATGCTGCAGCTAGAATAAGTTGACTAATACTGATGTTCTCAGTTCACAAGTACTGATGAGCATTAGTATGCAAAGGTCAAATATAAGTACTGATGAGTAATTTAGTCTTGAGCAATTTCACGACTACTGAAGACTAAAATGATTCAAAGTACTGAGGTACATTATTTGTTGAAAGCAGCTGATGTAGTTACAACTACTGATGTGGTTATAACTACTGATGTATAATTTTCAAACAAATAAGTACTGAAGAACAAATTCTGTTCACAAGTAGTGATGTGTAATCTTACCAAAGTACTGAAAGATAAAATTTGTTCACCAGCTCTGAAGAATATTTCATCAGCACTTATGAACATCTGATCACAAGAGCTGAGGAATAAAATATTTAGAAGAGCTGAAGGGCCAATGAAACATCTGAAAGTCAGCCAAAGAGCTGATGAGTAAATGTGGAGGTCAGAATGAAACAACTGAATTGACGGAAACAGCTGATGAGTAACTTTACTCTTCAGCTGATACCTACATCTGCTGTTTCATACCCAAACAACTGAAGGACAAAACCATGTCTTCAGTAGTTTCACAACTACTGATGACTAACACCAAGTCCTCAGTTGTTTACAACAACTGAAGCAAAACCATGTCTTCAGTAGTTCATAACTACTGATGTCAGTAGTTTACAACTACTGAAGGCTAACACCAAGTCTTCAGTTGTTATAACGTCTGAAGATGAAAACCATGTCTTCAGTAGTTTATAACTACTGATGACTAACAACAAGTCTTCAGCTGTTTACAACCTCTGAAGGACAAAACCAAGGTCTCAGTAGTTTTAACTACTGAAGACTCACACCAAGTCCTCAGATGTTACAACCACTGAAGGTTCAAACCACGTCATTAGTAGTTTCAACAACTGATGACTAACACCAAAACCTTCAGTAGTTTTCTTTCAGCCTTTGCCATACCCTATAAATACCCAACCTTCAGAGCTCTACATTCTCACTTGACCTAAATTTCAAAAACCTATGAAACTTCCCATACATCATTAATGGCGACCATGCAACTCAAGCCTCGACACAACTGTGTCGCGTACCTCACTAAATCGCCATTCTGGACAAAGTTCCATCATGCCATCGATCTTATGATCGATTCTCCTTACCGAACGGCCTTTCTACTAAATCCTACCATTTACGCCGATTCGCTTGCCCAGTTCTGGACGAACATAACCGTTCAAACCGGAGAGAACGATGGCGAGGTCTCTCTCCGGTCGTCCGTGAACAACCACCCAGTGGTCATTACTCCAGCTACAATCCGACAAACCCTAAAGCTGGAGGATGCCACTTTCCCAACCTCTTACCCCAAAGGCACCCTTGATCTCTCTTTCACTGCCAATGACTATCAGGGTGACCTCGCTGCTTCTACTTTGTTGAAGAAACATTTCCCAGATCCTCAACGCCTTATATTTCATATGGTGAATGTTTGTCTGGCCCCGAAAACATCTTCATGGGACCAGATGTCCACAAGGTGGCAACAGGTATTGTACTCTATCTTTGAGAAACAACCACTTAATTTTACTGAAAGTATATTTTTGGAAATCAAAGACATGGCCTCAAAACCATTTGCAAACCATTGAATTTTATATCCTCGGTTCATTATGGCCATGATAGAGAACCAGCTTAATGCTGAGGGACTTGTTGGCACTGGGGTCCCTACCATGGCTGTTCTAGCTGAGGTATACTCCAGGCACAACACCGACCAGACACTCAAACAGGCTGCCAAGCTGCGAAAACCCACGCAGCTGGAACCCACAGCCTCCACCTCCAAGTCTAAAGTCCCCACCAAGCCCAAACCCAAAAAGAAACCCACAAAGGCTACTCAGGGAGATGAGTCCCCTGAGGATGCCCCTGCAACACAAATGCAGGAAGTGACTGCTGGTCAGATTCTCCCAGCAGTCCCCACGACTCCACCTACCACAACCGCACAGGTTTCCTCTCAACAGGAGCCTGATGCAACCATTTCAGGGGCTGCCACAAATCTAGAATCTTTCTCAATTGAGAAGATTGCCATTGAAGAGCACATTCCTCCCCATGTGCACTCTGCTTCTAGCCCATCACCCACTGAAACCGCCCCATAAAGCCCTACCCTAATAATCGCCAAAGTGTTGACCCATCTAAACACTCCACCCTCTCCCCAGGCGCCAATTACAACTGGGATATCTCCAACCATAGAGAGGGTGGACATAAGTGTTGATGGGAGCCCACAACACAGAGAATCACATGTCATATCTCTAAGTGTGGCCACGGAGATAAGGCAATCTGGTGAGGCTGCCACTTCCCCTGCATCAGCATATGAGCAGGATGAAGCTGGCACCATCAATAAGACCTCACCAGAGGCAACTGCCGATGATGGATCCAATCCGGAGGCTAGAAGTCCCCAGAACCAAGACAAAGGGGCACATGCAACTACTGAGCCACACTCAGTGCATGTACATCCTGACACAGTCAGGAGGTCAGGTGATTCAGTGCAAACTAATGATGACCTGAGCTTCTTCTTTGATGTAGTTGCTCAAAATACTATTCTTGAGGAGGAGGTGAGTAGACTCAAAGAGGTACTTGCCAAATTCTCCCAAGAATCAAGTCCATCTGCCACCATTAACCCACAGATGGCACCTTCACCTGAAGGTCTCACACACACTCAGCCACTCCTACAAACTCAGCCACCTGCCTCTGCTTCTGGCACTAGTTCTCAGGAACAGAACCCTCCTGAGCAACTAGTTGCTATCTTCCAAAAATCACTGCCTCTCATCACACCAATAATCACAGACATTGTGATGAAAACCCTTGATGAGAGGCTTCCCTCACAAATACAACCCATGGTGGAGGTTGCTGTAGCTAAGACGCTTGCTGATAGTCAAACCCCAACCAATGCACCCAAAAAGGAGGAGACATCAGTGCAAGCTAAGAGGAAGAGGGTAGAGGAAGAGAAAGAAGTAGGGAGAGAGGAGGAAAACGAGAGGGAGAGGACTGAGGAGACTGAGAGGGCGAAGGGGAAGGAGAAGGTAAGGGAGGAGAGAGCTGAACAAATAGAGGTGTCTGAAATCCAAAAGGATTTCAGTATCACTTACAAAAAGAAGAGAGGAGAGAAGGAGGGAGAGAAGGTGGATACTGATCTAGCAGTCCTAGTCAAGGAGGCTGATGCTGAGCATAGCCGATCAATGGACTCTGTCATCGATCAGCTGTTCAGGCAAGGCTTTGACATGGACACTGCCATGCTAGATCAGGAAATTAGGAAGATGGAGATAAAGAAGATAGAACACCGATGGACCACTTATAGCCAAGAGGAAAGAAAGAGACTCGAGGCTATGAGTAGGTTTATTTCGAAGTATCTGGGGAGACCAGTCCTAGATGTGAAGGCTTGGACCAGGGACAGAATCTTGGCTATAGCCACCAAGATCTGTTCGGCTGGTGATTTTACCAAGGGACTGGTCGCAAAAGCCCTATCTGAAGCCGGTGCTGGGAACAGGACCTTGCTAGTCAAACAGACTAAACCTGCCCTTATCTCTAGGTTGCTAGCAAAGCCTGCCCAAATTCCCACACCAACAACCCAAACACAACCCACAAAACCAACCTCTTCACCATCAAAACCTATTGCCGATGATCCACCCTTGCAGAAGAAGAGAATGGTATTGAGGCTGCAAGAGGAAGAAGAAGAGGAGGATGAGGAGGATAGACTGCCTCTTTCTGCAGTTATACCCTTACCTAAAGCCAATCCTAAACCCATCACTCCCACCTCACAAATGGATGCTGTGAGGGTTAAGTTAGAAGAAGAAGAGCAGCAGAAGCTTCATGATGCTGAAATGCTAAAATCAATAGATCAAGCTTATGCTGCTTCTACTTCTATAATGAACATGAAGAAGGAAGCTCTGAGACTCTTCACTCTCAAACAAACTTTCCAATATGATAAAGAGAGAGTGAGGACTTGGCCTGATCCTAGGGTGGCTCACATGATCATTAAGAAAGACATTCCTGTGAGATACAAGAGCCAAATGAAGAAGATCGTAGATGAAGTGATCACAGTGGCTCTTGTAATAACACCCTGGGAGATTGTAGATGACTTCGAGAAAGCCTATAAGACTAAGCAATCACCCCAAACGATGATGGAGAATATGGTGGTTAGGAAAGGCTTAGTCTATAAGAGGCATGAGAACTTCCGAAAGGATGAGCTCAAGAATGGCAAACTGGCCAAGTTTGTCTCAGAGCTGTACGTCCGTGAAGGATTATTCGCCTATAGGCAGATCACAACTGTTGAGCTCAAAAATGGTAAACTGGCCAAGTTTGTCTCAAAGTTGTACGTCCATGAAGGATTATTTGAAGGTGAGGCTGAGGACCTATCCAAAGAAGAACAAATTACATTCCTCAGAGCCTACACCAGAGAATCCTACAGGCTCGTACGTGGGAAGTAGGTCTCATGGATGGGACAACAGCCCTGTGTCTAGTTCCCCAAGACAGGGTTCCCATCCATACTATGCCAATCAAATCTCAGAGACCTCTTCCCAGGCCAGTGCTTACATGGGTCATCTTCTAAGCTGATCAAGAAGGAAAAAGACCAATCATTCTGCCATCAATAAGTGGGACAAATAAATTGCTTAGAGGTTTTGGCTGCATTGGTTCAGGGGGAGTTTGTTGGACTAAAAGAACCAATGAGCCAAGATCAGGAAAACCTCTAAGTCCCACATGACATCACAACAACTGCTGAAAGCTTCATCAGCAGTTTGACAAAGACTGAAGACTCAACAGCTGAAGATCAAAGAACTGAAGAACAACAGCTGAAGATCTAAAGTACTGAAGACCACAAGTACTGAAGTCTAAAGTACTGAAGAATACAAGTACTGAAGATTTCAAGTACTGAAGACTCAAGTGCTGAAGATCAACAGCTAAAGAACTGAAGAACTGAAGATCAACAACTGATGTACAAAGTCTGAAGACAAAGACTGAAGACATCAGCTGATGACAACTACTGAAGTCATCAGCTGATGAAACATCTGAAGATCAAAGTCTGAAGACCAAGTACTGAAGCTTCAGAGTTTGTCACAACAGCTGAAGAAGTTGTCTTCAGTTGTTTTGATGGTTTATCTTTCAGTAGTTTGTAATTTTCCTTTTCAGTAGTTTGTACAACAGCTGAAGAGTTTGTTCTTCAGCTGTTACAGTTCAGTAGTTTGTAAACGACTGAAGAGTTTGTTCTTTAGTCGTTGTACCTTTTCAGTAGTTTCTTTTCAGTACTTGTAATAGTTTGACACTTAGCATTTTGTAAGTAGATGTCAGCTGTTATGACATCTTTAGTAGTTTAGTCTGTTATCAGTAGTTTGTTAATAACAGTTGACGTCACTGTTAAGTGACATCAGCATTAGGTTGTTCTTCCCTATATAAGGAAGAAGACCTAATTGTAGCCGCTGTGAATTACAGCCGCAGTCAGAGCATGTATTGAATGAAATATTCTATTTTGCAGAACTTCCATCTTTCTCTATAACTTACTGTTTTATTGTTAAATATATTGTGTTCTTGCTTGTCTGTTCTAATTCTTGTACTAAATCCGCTGCGAATACAACCTAATTGATCAAACTAGAGGCTTAGATCCTGTCATATTTCATTAGATAAACTCTATTTCCCTTAGATATTCAATAAAAATCAAACCACTCAAGAGATAATGTTGGGTTAACTACAACTATATGAAGCTAATGTGACCTTTGTAATATGTTACATTAAACGTTGAAAAAGTTGCATCAGGCCTTAGTAATGTTGCATTAGCTTAAAACGTCTTTTTATCAATGGCTGCATTAGATGAAGTTGCATTAGATATAAAACAACTTTTTATTAGATAATGCAACCCTTTTATTAATAAGTGCAACCTTTCTTTATGCTAATGCAAGTGTTTTTGAAATGTGGCTTCAAAAAGGTTGTATTATGGTTATTTTTCTACTAATTCATATGTGGCGACTTTTGATAATTAATTGCCAACAGTCATCACAAATGATTAACATATTACTGGCCATTATATGTGTGTACATCACAATTGAGGTAGCCTGAAGCAAGACCCTTGTCGGTTTGTCCTTTTAACCACTATATTTAAGGTTACAATGAAGGTTAAAAACAAATAATGTAAATTAAACATGATATCATATTCACAGAAGATATAATGATAACAAACTTAAGAGTGTTATCACTTAAAATTTGTTTCTATTACCCGCCCCCTCTCAAATGAAATAAGTCTAGTGACTTGTTGATTTCTAATAGATTGAATATGCTGATTGAGTCTATCGAATCATTGTAAAAAAATTACAAATATCAATAACAAAATACAATAAGAACATATTGCATGTACCGATAAACTTCTCTTTGTATTGATATGTGTTTTTACCAATACAAAGAAGGATTCCGTGAGTATTTGGACTTACACAAATGAACTCCTAACATTATATTTATAGCCTGACAAGTAGGCGGTTCTATGAATAAACTACCGTGACAACTATCACATCAACATTGGTGTAAGATCCTGATGCCAAGAAAATCTCACAGTTGGTCATTCACAGCAAGAAAATAGATTTAAAAGATTCTTTTAAATAAAAATTGCAGCGGAAATGTATATTAAGTTTTAATCCATTACGAAATAATTATAATAAAACATAAACAATGTCTTAAGTACATTAAACAAATTTTAAAAGGAGTATTTAACAATCTCCTAAATCAGTGATGTCAGTCTTCGGTTTCCAAGAAGCTTAATTTAGATCCATGCTCCCATCCCTCTAAGCCTTATAACTCACCTGTCAGACTAATATGCATACAAAAGTCAGCTTCGCTGAGTGAATTCTAGGTTTACTTCATTAACTAACTTTTTAGTAAGATATATTAGCTTTATCCTTCGAAAGTAATCGTCACATAATAGAACATTAGTATTCACAGATCATCGCTTTATCAATACATTATCATTAAGACTTTTGCTTAATTATTAACTATTACTCTTCTTTACCCGTCAATTCCCGGTCACTATCGGTGCCTATGATAAACACAAGACTTTACCGACATGCCAATTCAGGCCTTACTCTCATGCCCAAACAGGCCATTATCATCATGCCAATCCAGGCCTTACTGACCTGCCTATTCGATCCTTTACTTTCCTGACATGCCAATCCAGGCCTTACTGTCATGAAAGCACAACAAATGCAACCCTCCTCTGTCATTTTCTTACAAGGCTTTACTTTATCAGGGTACACGTTATGGGCCCAATAATATTTCTTTAAGTTTCACTTACATCTTTAGTTATACATATACTTTACATGATAAGAAATAAACTCTTAGTCTATACATTGATATTTCATCAACAATGAGAAATAAACCCTATAACTCACCCTCCACGGGACAAAGGGGGTTATGGGGCGGCAGCCCCCGATTGCGGGGTTCTAAGGACAGCAGCCCATAGTGGGGTCCAAGGGGCAACGCCCCTGGCTGTAGTCGTGCCCAGATCTGATAGCGTTTGATAGAAAATTCAAGGACTTTATATAGCATATTTTGTTATAGGAAAATTCATTTTCTTGTTAAAGGCTCTTGAAATCTTTGCCTTGAAAATCTTAGGTTTACTATGCATATTTGCCCCAAACCATAGAAAAACTTGTAAATAAGGGGATGTAGAACTCACCTGGTCCAGGTAAATGGTTTCTCGTCTAAGTTTTCTAGGCTAGATTCACACTACACAGCCTGCACATAAGTTAACACTCAAATAGGTCATTTCTATGCAATTTCGCTGCCAGTTTCATTGGTAGTTTCGCTGTCAGCGAAGCGTAGCAGTTTCCCTGTCAGCGAAGCGTAGCAGTTTCCCTGTCAGCAAAGCGTAGCAGTTTCCCTGTCAGCGAAGCGTAGCAGTTTCCCTGGCAGTTTTGCTGCCAGCTTCGCGTAGCAGTTTTGCATGGCAGTTTCGCTGCCAGGTGCGCCCAACTTTCATTGGAATTTCCTAGGTTCGCAAGTTCTACTGGTCTGTTGGTCCATTGGTGATCGATTTTAGTGCTAACGATTGATAATCGCAGTGATATCCCAGCACAAATTGAATTAACAAAGCAAAATATATAAAAGGGTTTCAAAATGAATCCATAAGATCCAAACTCAAACAATACAAACAAACGAAGGCTCAATGATAAGTGACCAATGTAATTCCAGCCAAGAAATGCTATCAAAACAGTAATGCAAAAAGTATATTTCGATTAAGGTTTTGCAAAACTTGTCCCCAAAGTTACAAGAATTGCAAATATATAAACAGAGATAAATTTGCTGGTAGTTTCACTGGTGAGCGAAACTACCCTGACCTGAATTATAAGTTGACCCGACGGCGAATAACAAATTCGTCGGGTGACCTATATCAGCTGACTACGAGCGAATCTATAGATTCGCTCGTAGTTTCGCTGGGTCAGTACGAAACAAAGATAAATTCTAACTAATCAATACTTACATATATGTAAAACATCTAACATTAGACCTATTACATATAAGACAAAATAAGCTAATCTAATCTAGGTGAGTCCAACCTACCTAGAATATTAATACTCCCCGTAGGTTGGACCTCACCTAGAGGAGTCTTCTCATTCAGCTCCAAAATCTTGACTCGATCTCTACAAGCGGATTTATAACATCGCCACTTTCATCATTCATGAATGTATCTAAGTCAACTCCAGCTTCAACATTATATTCGGCCTCGAAATTCTCAATGAATGCTCCTGCCCTTGACTCAATCCCGGCCACTAGATTAGTAACATCTTCCGATCCTGCCTCTGTTTCACTATCAACAATAAATTGCTCAACAAACGCTGCTTCATTGACTTCTGTATCAGGTAAATCTATAACTATAACCTCCTCCTGATCTTTGACAGTCTGCTCCTCAGCACAAACCCCTGACCCACTAGCATCATCTACCACAGGCTTTTCAAACCTTCTTGTAATAGATTGATCCAACTGTTTGCTTAAATCATCCATATCCATCCTTTTTTCGTCCGCTTGAATGATTTTTCTAGTCAGCTCCCGAACTTCAGCTCTAAATCCCCTTGCCTTGTTAGCAACCCTCATAAAGAGGCTAGCTTCTTCCACAGTTTCAGCTCCAGCTCCAACTTTTATATGATTCTCGCAAAGAATCACTAAGTCATCATCGCAAAATGAAAATACTTCCATTGGATCGAACAATTTGATTTCTGGGGCACCTTTCACTCTAATCACTGCTTCCCCTCTGTTGTTATCATAGAACCATTTCTCGAATGCTTGCAGTCTTGGTGGAAGAGGATCAGGTATCCTAATACGATCAACGGTCTTTGTCAGTTTTAGTCTAAGAACGATCTTCCCTTTCCCAGTCACCCAATCTGTCTTTCTTTGACCTTTTTCTCTCGATCTTCATAAATCCAAAAGCTTTAAAATTATCAGACAAACCCTTTTGTATTTCTTTCTCCAGCAGCTTGGCCCTTTCACTCTGTTCAGCTCCAAGTAATGGGATCTCTGCCAATCTCCTTAAATCCCATCTTGGGAGGGTTTTAAAAGCTTTCCGTTGGTGCACATAAGAAATTCCTCCTCCCCTTCTTTTAATCATAAACAACTTAAGCTCAAAATTATATTTCCAGCTGAAGATCTTTTTATCACTGTCTTTTCTAGTTGGGTTTCTGATGTTCTGGAACAGTGGAGTTATTTCCTCAGCCTCCTTTTCTTTAACAAACTAGTTATTTTGATCTAACTTCACCATTCCAGTTTCAGACGACCCAGTTTGAGCCATATAAGTCACAGGACGCTCATCTACTTCACAGAATTTAGGCTCCGAGCTGTAATCAACCAGCTATTCTTCAAGTTCCTCCTCTTCATCCACCAGCTTCAATTCATTTTTTTTCTTTCTCAACTCTTTGTTTTTCCCCCACTACCTCCTCACCTATTAAATCCTTTTCTATGTCAAGCCCCAAGTCCACAAAGGCTGCATCAACAATCTCCACTTCATCCTCTCCCTTTTTCCTTCAGCATCAATAGTTTCTTCATCTTTGTCCTTCCTTTTACTTGGTCCTACAACATCACCTTCCTTATCAACATTTATCTTAACCTAGAAGTCTTCATCATCAACATGAACTGCACCACTAGTACCAGCCGCTGAGCTTGGGCCCTCTCCTGCTACAGAAAATCCTCCCACCTTCAGAAATGCATATCTCGAGGTATCGTTGAGGTCATTGAGTTCATCTTCAGTTCTTACATCTGGCAGGCCGGCCGCTTCCTTCAGATCATTAACTTCCTTGAATAACGTCTTAATCAGCTCTTGTTGATCCAGCACCATCTTCGTTAAACCTTTAATGATATCATCCTTTGTTTTCTCCCTTAACTCCTGGTTTACCAGCTTAGTTTTCATCATGCTCAGTTCATTTGCCACTGAAGCACTAACATTTCTTATGACATCTTGGTCAAGTTCAGATCTGGCATCTTTTCTTGGTGGATTTTCTAGGAAAGCCTGATGCTTATGTTTTGTTCTCCTTTCTGAGGCTTCAACGTGGCTACTTCTTCAGCTCTTTTCTTTGTTCTCCGCTCCTTCTGAGCTCTCACTTCCTGCATGGTTTCCTCAATTTCCTCCTCAAAGTCATACTCTTTTCTTTAGCATACCTCTTTCTCTTTTTAACCGCTTCCTCCTGTCTTTCCATGTTCTCCTCCGCTCTCTTATCTTCTGTCTCTATTAATTTTCTGATATAGGCCCACCTCTCTGCAGAGTACATGTTTTCCCATAAATGAGTGATCTTCCCACTGAAGTCATGTCTTGCAGAAGCACAATCTGCAAAAATCCTGGAGCTCATCAGGGCAAGTTTCTTTACTTCTCCATGCTTCAGAATGTTAGGAATCAAATCATCAATCATCATTTGGAGAAATCTGGGATACAATAGCCACTTCTCCTTCTTAACAGCCATGATGTTATCGAACATACATTCAAAAATCAGTCAGGCAATATTGGCTTTCTGATCTCTGTAAAATATTACTATTGCTTTGGCCCATCTCAAATTAAGACCATCTGATCCTCCCTTCCTGTCATCTAAGCACATGATGAACACTTGTGCTATGTATCTCCATTCTTTAGATAACATGGACTTCTTTATCTCTTACTTACAACCGAAGGATGGTCCTTTACCCCATACTTCTGAAACCTTGCATGACTTGATTGTCTGAAAGCTCTACTTCATCTCCCTGATCACCCACTAGTCTTAGCACTCTGGCTATAATCTCTTCAGTAATAACAATATCATTCCCTCCTACTCTTGCTCGAATGCAATTTGGATTGGCTTTGACATCCAGCTTGGCTGACCTCCAGAAGTCTTGAATGTGTAAGATGTAGATAGACGTTGAATGAGTGATCGCATAGTGAATTGGAGACTGTTTCAGCCATTTAATGCAGTCTCTGAACCCAACAGCTTTAGGACTATCCTCGTCTAGAAGGGCTACAGTGTTGTTCTTTTCATCAAATTTAAGATTAGCCATGATCATTGAAATGAAATTAGAAAAGTGTAAGTATACAACAAAATAAGTATATGAAAGTATGTACAAACAGAAGAAATTTAAAAAAAATAGATAAATTTGCTGGGGTGAATCTATAGATTCGCTTGATTCATGTGAACTTTCGTTCAAATTTGCCTGAAGATCAGCAAATTCGCTTGGGTTAATCTTTAGTTTCGCTCGATTCAAGTGAAGTTTCGTTCAAATTCGCCTGAAGATCAGTAAATTCGCTGGAGTGAATCTATAGTTTTGCTCGGTTCAAGTGAACTTTCGTTCAAATTCGCCTGAAGATCAGCAAATTTGCTAGGGTGAATCTATAGTTTCGCTCGGTTCAAGTGAACTTTCGTTCAATTTCGCCTGAAGATCAGCAAATTCGCTGGATGAGGGATCCCGAACCCTAACCCAAGCAAACCTGCAAAATCTCATAATGCGAGGAAGAATACACCGATTAAAGTATTTAGCGTGGTTCACGACACCTACCAAAACACTTTATAGCACAAAACACGAACGGAAATCAACTCGCAAAAAGCAATCTGAGATGCGCAATATGAACACGGGTCGGTGAGTCTACTGTAACTGTGCAGAACTACCCGTTCACTGTGCACTTTATAGGACATAGATTCGCTGAAGCGAATCTATAGATTCGCCCCGTAACATCAACATATTCGTTTGAATCGCAACTGGTCGTACTTACCGGCGAACTTATAGATTCGCTCGGGCGAATCTTAATTTCGCCCGACACATAGACAAATTTTAAAATTAAAATAAAATAATTTTGAAAATTATACATCAAAATGACTTAAAAAAATAAAATAAAATAAATAAAATTAAAATAAAACTAAAATAAAATTATAAAAAAATATTGCTTTTGAATACTTTACCGCCCCACGATATCAACACTCATAAAAATTAAATAAGAGTAAAAGTAAAAATAATAAAATAAATCAAGTTAGAGATAAGTAGTAAAAGGATATAATATCATCTTTTTCTCGAAGTTTTTCAGAGGGTCACGATTTAGCGAGATTGCTGATATGTTTGTCCGCTTAAACCCATGCCCTGTTCTTTTCAACTCATAATCTGCAACTGTTTATCATGTTCTGAATTGTCTTAGAAACTCACCAACTTGGTCCCCACTGATATTTGATACTAGTCTCACCATCAAGGTTTATTGAGCATAATCGTTGATTCTGCCTGATCATTATACTGAATTTACTTAAATGCAACCACAATGAAATGCATAATATACATATGAGACACTATAATGTACAGATGCAAACATATAGATATGCAAGGTATACACATGAGAAGCAATAATATACAGACTCGATCTAAAACTAATAGATGAGAGCTTCAGGTCAATGCTTTTGCATAGCAGAGAAGATCATCTAGGCGTGTTGATGAGAGCTTCAGGTCAATGCCATCGCATAGCAGAGAAGATCATCACTCCAGATCAATGCTTTCGCATAGCAGAGGAGATAAACACACATATTTTGCTATCTAATGTATGCATATATATATACAATGATGAGCTATAGAGATTATTTAATGTTTGACTTAGAGGGCATTATCACCGAGTCGCCATCCAGTGGGAAACACCATAAGCTTCACATCGATAACCTTATCCCAAAAATAAACTCAGTACAGATTCAAGACAGTAATATACAACTCTCAACCAAGTTTTAGAGAAGACTTGTATCTTTGTGCATACCAAAATATCATGAGGATGATCCTTATTACTGAGTTATGATCTTTAATTTGGCTGCATGATCACTTGTTTACTTTGTTTTTGGGCTGAGTCTACCATGCATATCCCAGCACAAGTTGTTCCCCTCTTTCTTACTTCATTTTCTTGAATTCCTGAGAGAAGAAAAATTTATAAACGTATTATTATAATTAATCTCCCTTAAAAATTTTATTTGATAGCTATCTAATCTCCCCCGAAATTTCTACTTGAATTCTTAAAAAAAATAAAATAAGAAGAAAGTGAGTAAAGAAATATGTGACACAAGAATTCTCAAGGCAGACAACAAAACAAAAAAAATATTTACATATAATAGATTAAATAGATTCTATTCTCAGGAAAGGATTGTTAGAAAGATATCAATCCCAACATGGAGATCAGTTCATAAAAACGCGGTTTATCAAAATTTTTGTGAAAAGGTCGGCTTTTTGTTTTCTTGTTTCAATGGGAATGATATCAATGACTCCCTTTTCCTGAGCATCACGGATGGCATGAATTCTTGTTTCGATGTGCTTGCTTTGAGTATGATGAATAGGATTCTTGGCAATTCCAACTGCAGCTTCATTATCACAGAACAATGGTGTATGAAGGAAGTTGATGCCATAATCCATCATCTGATATTGGATCTAGAGCACTTGGCAGCAGCAGCTTGATGCAGTGATGTATTCAGCTTCCCCTGTGGATAAGGAGACTGTTGTTTGCTTTTTGCTCTGCCATGGAACAAGACAATCACCCAGATATTGACATCCACCAGTGACTGATTTTCTGTTTATCCTGCAACCACCATGATCAATATCAGAATAAGCATGTAAATCAAAGTTCCCACCTTTTGGGTACCAAAGCCCCAAGCAGGAGGAACCCTTAAGGTAACGAAAAATGCGTTTAACAATTTTTTCATGTGATTCTTTAGGGTTAGCCTGGAAATGAGCACAGTAGCACACTGCGAATGTAATGTCTGGACGACTAGCAGTTAGATACATGAGAGATCCGATCATCGAGTGGTAACGATGAGCATCCACGGACTTCCCATTATCATCAGGCGTCAAGCATGCTTGAGTAGTGAAGGGGGTCAGTTCTGTGTCTGAGTTGTCCATTTGGAACTTCGTGAGGATTTCTTTGATGTACTTCTCTTGGTGAATAAGAATGCCTTCAGATTTCTATTCCACCTGCAAGCCTAAGAAGAAGCACATCTCCCCCGTCATGCTTATTTTGAATCGATCCTTCATCACTTCTTCAAATTCTCTACACAGCTTCTCATTTGACGATCCAAAGATAATATCATCAACATACACCTGAAATATCAGCATTTCACCATCAACTTCTTTCTTGAACAGTGTCATATCTATAGTCCCGTGAGAGAAACCATTGCTGAGCAGATACTGTGTCAGGGTTTCATACCAGATACGGGGAGCTTGATGCAACCCATACAATGATTTGTCTATCTTGTACACTTTGTCTGGATGGTCTGGATCCTCAAAACCATTAGTTGACATGCGTAGATCTCCTCATCAATGTCTCTATATAGAAAGGCACAAATTAACATCCATCTAAAAAACTTTGAAGTTTTTGTGAGCTGCGTGTGCCAGAAAGATTCTGATGGCTTCAATGCGCGCAACTGGAGCAAACACTTCAGTGTAGTCTATCCCTTCCTCCTGAGCAAAACCTTGAACTACTAAACGAGCCTTGTTTCTAATAACTATACCACGATCGTCTGGCTTGTTTCTGAACACCCATTTGGTACCAATGGGGCATTTGTTTGGAGGAAGATCAACTAATTCCCAAACCTTCAGCTTCCTGAATTGTTGCAACTCCATTTGCATAGACTCGACCCAACTTGGATCTTCAAGTGCTTGTTTATAATTCTTTGGAATAATTTGAGAAAAGAAAGCAAAATAGAGACACTCATTAATCAACCCACTCTGACTTCGAGTCCTCACACCATCATTAATTGATCCAATGATGTAATCATGCGGATGGTCTTTCAAGGTCTTAAAGTTTGTGTTAAGCGTTGGTGGATTGGATTTGGGTGTAGATGTGGGATTGGATGGTTGAGATGGAATGGATGAGCTTGTCTGGGAGATGGAATCAGAAAATGGAATTGGGTTGGTAATGGGAATTGGATTGGAATTTGAAGAGGATGGAACATCTGATGGAGAGATTGGGTTGGGTGTAGATACGGGATTAGGTGGTGGTGGTGGAGAGGATGAAATATCAAATGATACGTGAGGTAATGAAGTGATGGCTGGCTGTGGTTGTGGTGGAATGGGATTGACAGATGTGTGAGGAGTGATGTTGTCATCATCAGTACTTAGGAGATTGAATGATTTGAAGACGGTGGTAGAATCGAAAAACCATGCTGGTTTGCTTCCAATGCTTGTGGAGTTAGATTCTTGCCAATTAACATAATATGACTCTTGCACAATCTGCGTCCGTTTGTTGTACACACGATACGCCTTTTGTGTCACTGAGTACCCCACAAAGAAGCATTCATCAGAAACTGCTCCAACTTTCATCTTCTGATCTTGGGTATTCAGCAGAGTACAAGAGCATCCAAATGGGCGCAGAAAATCAATCAATGGTTTAATACCAAGAAACAGCTGATACGATGTCTTCATCTTGTTTTTGACGATTAGTATCCGATTTAGAACGTAAGCTGAACAATTTACTGCTTCTGCCCAGAAGATAATTGGAAGCTTTGACTCAATCAACATAGTCCTGGCTGACTCCACGAGTGTTCGGATTTTCCTTTCAGTAACTCCATTTTGTTGTGGTGTCCTTGCAGCGCTGAACTATCTGAGAATACCTCTTTGCTCACAGAAGGAATTGAAGATATGGTTTCGGAACTCAGTTCCGTTATAACTTCTGATGGCTTGAACCTTTCTCTTCCCCAGAACCTCAATCAATGGAATTAACTTCATCAACTTTTCAATTGTTTCGTTTTTGTGTGCAAGAAATCTAACCCATGAGTATCTTGAATAGTCATCTGTGACAACCAAACAATAAGATTTCTTAGCAATTGACTTGACACTATTGGGCCAGATAAGTCAGTATGTAACAATTCAAGGGGATGAGAAATTGAGTTTTGAATTTTAATTTTGTGCGGCTTTTTGTGTTGTTTTCCTTTAGCACAAGCCATGCACTTCTCTACCATTGAATAATCTTTCAGTGGTAGTCCCCTTATTAAATTGTTCTTAACCAACCTATTTATGATTTTAAAGTTAATATGCCCTAAGCGTCTATGCACTGAAAAGATTCTTGAGAAAAAGCTTTAGATAGAAGACAAGTCCCGGTAGAAGTTGATTCATTTGATCCCATATTAAGCAAATATGTATCATTTCGCCTTGGAGCTCGCATAATCACCAACTCCTCAGGGATAGAAAACTCTGGCTTTATGAATAGGTATTCGTTTGCAAGAAATAGCACTGGAATATCCTTTTCACAGATTTGTGATACACTATGAAGATTGAACGGCAACTCAGGAACATAGTTAACTTTCTCTAAGGTCAGTGAACCATTTGAGACATCTCCTTGGCCAATCATCTTTCCACCCTTCTTGTCTCCAGCAAAAGCCACATATCCTCCATCAGTGATTCTGTAATTTGTCAACAGATCCTTCAATCCATTCATATGTCTGGAACATCCACTATCTACATGCCAAATACTATTACAGCGGCTTTGGATGATTCCTGACATTTGAGAAAAAAATTAATTAGACTTTGGAAATTGGGACCCAAGTCTTAGTGTACTTAGGTCTTGGAGTAATAGATCTTCTGCAAAAGAAACCATTCACAAAATCTGTCAATCTAGTTCCAAAAAGTTTAATCTGCATACTACTACCAACTGATTTAGGACATTGCTTTACTAAGTGATCATTTTTTCCACATCTGAAACAGTGAGATCTGAACCTTGTTTTGGAACAGTTTGATGAAGGAATTCTATCAATAGATATTTCTTCATCACATTCAGACAATTTTGAATCTGAATCACTGTAAGAGTCAGATGGGTCTTTTGACTTCCCTGTGATGACTTCTACTTTAACTGATTTTTGTTCAATTTTATCCTTGTTATTCTCAGTAGAAGAAGACATTTCTTTATCTTTTGGTTTTGAAATCCTTATCGGTGTAAAAGATGGAATTGGATGAGAGAAGAATTTTTTAAAACAGTTTGTTTTTGTTTGACTTTCAGAGACATGACCTGAAAGTTTAGATTTATCATCCACACAGACATCATTAGCAACATCATCATTTGAATCATCACAGTCAGAAACAGAACATCCTAAATTACTATTACATGTACCATTGTCTGAATTTAAAACAGTACTTGACATGACAAATCTACTTAAACTATTGTCTACAAAAGACTTCTTGGAATTTAAACTAGAGTTACTAGAGCTGCCAAAACCACTACTGCCACCATAATCATATTCCTCTCGCACCTCCTTATGGCTTACTCCAACTAAACCTGCAAAGAGACTGTTAGTATCATTCTGTATAATCTCTTGTATCAACTCATTGGAAGGATGAGGAATGGGTGTAGGAGAATAACAGAAAGTACTAGGTGGAGGATGTACACATACATTAACCTCATGACCTAACCCGGTCTTGATTTTAGCCCCCCTTTGTCTTTTGCATAATTCCTCCCGTTTCATACCCGAGAGAGTCCATTTTTCCAACTTATTTTTAAGCTTTCTTGTTTTAAACTCAGCAAGTGTGACTTGCTCAGTCAAGTAATTGACTTCACAGTTTTTTCCAAAAGAGTTCTTTTCAAATGTCCATTTTCTTTTAAAGCTTCTCTTAATTTAACAAAATAATTTGATTCATTCACTTTAAGTTCCTTGTTTAGCCTTTTTAATTCATTTTCATTATTCATTAATAATCTATTAGCTTTGTATATGCCAATTAAACGTATTTTACAAGCAGAGGAACACATATCTTCTACAATATCATAAGGAAGACCCATTACCAGTTTTTCTGCCGCGAGAGCACGATCATATTGGCATGCAGGGATGGTTCTTTTGTATTCCTCCATAGCTGCTTGCTTGGCTTCTTGAATCATTTCTTCCATGTTTGGTTTTGATTTCCCTTCTTTATTTGCTTCAGCATCTGTAGTCTTTGAGTCATCAGCAGCTCTCCCAGTTTCCACAGCAGTAACCTGTTTCTCATCAACTTTCCCTGACACCACCCCAACTTTATCCTTGACACCCATAGTTTTAGAAACCAGACCTTCATGAACGACTTCATCCTGAACCAAATTATCTCCCTCTTGAACTTCAGCTTCACTTTCCTTTACCTTTTTGTCTTCACCAGCTTTGTCATCAGCAACATCGTCATTATTCTCTTGAACCATACCAACACGAGCTTCTCCACTTGAATCACCATTATTAATATCATCACAAGCTTTATTTCTAAATTCTCTAAAAGGATCAAAACAAACAATATAGTCATTATCAGTATCAGGCACCTCCACTACCTCTGCAATTAAAGCATGGTTTATTTCATCCTTTGATTCTTCAATTTTAGCACTCCAGTCAAAGTTTGTGAGTAGAGCAGTTTCTTTCTTTGGCTTGAACTCTTCCATCTTTTTCATGATAGGAATGACCTTAGAGTTGCCAGAATTGACTGGTTCTGTGACAACTGGAGAGGGGCATTCTCTTTTGAAATGACCTAGCTGTTTGCAGTTGAAACATCTGAGCTTAGACTTATCATACCCAAGCTTGTTGTTCTGACCTTGATTCCTAAAATTTCTTCTGTCGGTTCTCTCCATGAACCTTCTAGCACGAAGAGTTAGCATTGCCATTTGCCACTGAATGTCAGTCTCCTCAAGATCATCAGGACCCACCTAATACATGTCTTCAATAGTCATACCTTTACCTTTCAATTCACCTGCAACCAGAGCTTCATAGCTTTGAACAAACAACCCGAACAATACCATAGTGTCAGATGAAATCTGAGTATTGACTAATGCCTTTGAGCTCAAACCCACGTGTGATGTACCACCAACTGACTTATCTGAACTGACATGACCAGCTGATCCTCCATAACCTCCACAGGCTGCACCATAATACTGAGAGTTTGCAGCGGATGAAATCAATACAGCATTCTGAGGTTGAATTATCCCCCGACATCATTCCCTGGTTATATTCTCTTCTCTTGAGATCAAGATCAAATGACTTAAGTTTGTTGATTACATCCATGAGCTTGTAATCAGCAAAGTTCCTTTCTTGCTTGAGCAAATTGATTTGGATACTCCACTCTGGAGGAAGTGAATCTAGTAGCTTAGTAACTTGCTCATGGTTTCCTAATTGCTCATCGTACTTTTTGAGAGTGCTTAAAACTGATAAGAAACGGTTCATTATATCAGTGAGGTTCTCATGCCTGTATCCTACAAATAAATTGAACTCCTTCTCGGCTTGAGCTTTCTTATCCTTCTTCAGATCTTCATTACCATCATAAAATTCACACAATGCATCATACAGATCCTTAGTAGTTGTGTCTTCAGAAAATCTATTGTAAATGTCCTAATGCAAACAAAGAGTCAAAGCTCCAAGAGCTTTCTTGTCCCGGTCAAGTAACTTAATGTCAGTCTCAGTATAAGTACTTGGGTCATTGTTTCGTAAGGTGGCAGCACCAACAGTGGTTGTCGGTTTGTGAGGTCCATTTACGATTGATTCCCACTGACTGTGATCGGTGTAGAAGAAGAAAGCCCTCAAACATCTTTTCCAGTCCTCAAAATTCTCACCATTTACAAGCCTCGGTGGCCTGTAAGGTTGAATACTCTCCAAATCAGTCATGGTAATATTTGTTGAAGTCATCATTTTCAAGTGGTTTATAAATTCACTCAAATCACTAAATTCGCTAACTTTCTATAAATTCACTGGTAAGTTCGCCCGTAAATTCGCCTGTAGTTTCGCTTAGCAACAGATTCGCTCGAATCAGTGCTATTAAAGCTCAAGTTCACTCAACAAGTTCGTAGAACTAGTAGAACTTTCGTTCTAGTGGTAAATTCAGCAGCATCTTCACTTGAGTAATTAGGCAAGTAAGGTGAACTTTCGTTCAATAAGTCCAGATTCGCTAGAACCACTGGGAAAAATCTGACAAACACTTAGTGTGATAGATTTGCTGGGAATTTGCTAGATTCGCTGGATAATTTGATAGATTCGCCCGACGAACAAAAACTCCTGTTCGGTCAGAAAAACAATCTGAACTCACCCAAATCACTATGAATTAGTGATTGGATGATTGGAATATCTCCCTACAACAAGAACAAAAGTTTTTCAACGGATTTTTGAAAGCAAAACACACTTTGATGATCAATAATGAATGGAACAGTAACTTTATCCTTAAACCCTCTCAAAAACCCTAAAAACTCAACAAATCATGAGCACAAAGGCTCTGATACCATATTGTTGGTCCATTGGTGATCGATTTCAGTGCTAATGATTGATAATCGCAGTGATATCCTAACATAATTTGAATTAACAAAGCAAAATATATAAAAGAGTTTCAAAATGAAGCCATAAGATCCAAACTCAAACAATACAAACAAACAAAGGCTCAATGATAAGTGACCAATGTAATTCCAGCCAAGAAATACTATCAAAATAGTAATGCAAAAGGTGTATTTTGATTAAGGTTCTGCAAAACTTGTCCCCAAAGTTACAAGAATTGCAAATATATAAACAGAGATAAATTCGCTAGTAGTTTCGCTGGTGAGCGAAACTACCCTGACCTGAATTATAAGTTCACCCGGTGGCGAACAACAAATTGTCAGGTGACCTATATCAGCTGACTACGAGCGAATCTATAGATTCACTCGTAGTTTCGCTGGGTCAGTGCGAAACAAAGATAAATTCTAACTAATCAATACTTACATATATGTAAAGCATCTAACATTAGACCTATTACATATAAGACAAAATAAGCTAATCTAATCTAGGTGAGTCCAACCTACCTAGAACATCATGGTCAACCTGGGCGCTAGCAAAATTACCAGCAAAACTGTAGTTTCATTGGGAATTCTCTTAGTTTCGCTGGAAGAGCCCACAGTTTTACTGATCGGGCTCACAGTTTCGCTGGACGTCTAAAAATTACGAACCAGCCCGTTTTTAACCCCAAATTTTAACTTTTTACATCCAAATACTTGGTTTATTATCCATGAAACTATATCTAACCTTTTTTACATGTTTTCATACGTAAAAATATGACCTTCATGTGATTCTTTGAAACTTTTGAACCCAAAACCCTAGAATTCCGGATCTGTTCTAAAAAGGATATTTGGGGGACGATTCTTACCTGAAATCCTTGGTACTCCTTCGTTGTTTGATTCCCCAACACTCAGATCTTCAACCCTCAATCCACCAAGCTTCCAACCTTTGATCTTCTTTCACTTTCTCTCTCTACTCTCTATCTCTCTAGAATTTTGTTCCTTGGGTTGCAAGTATGGCTATAATGCCTCACTAGGGTTGTTTAAGGATGGTAATGGGCTCTTAAGCCCATCTATCCCTTAACCCATGGATCCAAATTGGGTCCATAATCCATATATATATATACAAATGTAATTATATATATTTTTATCTCCCGACTTGACCCCATTATTACTAAGTTAGTTGCTTCGATATTTCGGGGAATTACAATTGGTTAAAATAGCATAAAACAAAATCCAGATTTCTTTTAGTGTTCATAAGCATTTCTTTTGTTCATCTGCATATGTTAATATGGATGACAAAAGCCCTGTTCGGTTATCTTCATTTGTACATAAGCATTTGTTTCTGTTCATCCACATTAGTTAATGCAGATGAGCAAATTGCTTGTCCCCATTTGCATGTTCACCTGCATCTGACTAATGTAGATGAGCAACACTTTTTTTTCTTCCTATCCACATTTGTTCTTCAACATCCTCATTTCTTGACTTGTGCTTTTCTTCACTCGAATTGACTCTAATACATGCACCCGTATTAGTTGTCCATATAGGTTCTTGTACTTGTGCAAAGTTGACCAAACAGAGCAACTCACCAACCACTTCTTGAATTGCATGCGTTATCTTTCAGAGGCTAATAATAATCCACTTCAAGATTATACAACCTATGTACTTTAACGGTTTGTTAGTGGTGGTGGTTATGAAGATATAGCTGGTTTTGGGTCTTTAATGATTGGAGGTTCTACCAATATATGATCTAAAATAGCGTTAATCATGTTGGAAAAGGTTTTAGCTTCTCTTATCTTGGTTATGTCAAGAACATTAATCTTCATCCGGATCATCCTCTTAATGGCTTTTATTGGGATCTTATTTAATAAGATAGGTTGAAACACAGTAATGATAGATAACCCATTCCTATGTAATAGTTAATCAGTATTAGAATTCACCTTTAGTTTCATTATGTTCCCAAGCTCAAAAGGCACTCTCTTCTTTTTCTTGTGATCTGATCTCTTTCTATTGATTTTATCAAAAGCTATCTTCAATATTATGATGCTTTTTAAAGAAATAGTATATCGTCATCTTCTGTTCTGTTGTTAAGCATTTTAAATTATCTGGTGAATATATCCATTCTTTTCCAAGTATTCCTTCATTTGCCTATCTAACATAGCATAAGGATCCGGAAATGGATAATGAGATGTTGCACATGGTTTAACAGATGGTGCAACAGTAGTAAATGGACCTAATTCTACATTCTTTTTTTCTTAAGAGATTTTCTCTCATATTTAGTTTCCACTATTGCATAAAGAAGCCTTTGAACCTTGATAACTTCATGATCATTGTATCATAGGTCATTCCAAATATGTGGTCTGTATCATAACCATTGTTGATAAGAAACAAAGCTTTCACCATTAAGTCATCACTCTGAGCTTTCATAACCATCTGTCAACTGATGATTCTTGCATTAATGGGTTGTTAGCAAATTCAGGCTCATCAAAGAAGCTTTCTGACAGTTTAAATCTACCAGCAATCTCTCCTTCCTTTGAATCAATGATTGCTTATTGAATTGCCATTTGCTTAGTTGCTTTTCATATTTTTCAAGAAATTATGCAACTGCAACAAGGCTTCTAGGATCTTCTTTTGCTTTCTTTGTTCTTTTTCTGACAAATACTTTCTATTTATTGTGTATGTTCGCATTTTCTTTTTATTATGTATGTTTGCATTTTTGTAGCCCTAGATGGTGAGGCTTCGGATGGACCAGCTTCATTTTCAACAATCTTTTCTCTTTTTTTCTTCTTGAATTCTTTAGCCAGTTTCATCATCAATTCCGTTTGTTCTTTTGTAAGCATATTAGAAGGAACTATTTGCAAGGCAAGTTGTCTTTCAAAGATTACAGGACTAGGAATCACCATACATGGATCTTATAGGTTAGATTCCCCGATGATGTCCATAATCTCTTCATATATAGTGAAATCATCAGATGAATATGAATCTAGATCTTTAATTAGTGCACTCATAGCTATTTCTTCATAATACCCTCTTTTGTAGGGTCCAGAAAAGGAATCATAGCTAGATTTAGCAATTCAGTATTTTTTTCAAACTTGCTTAGGCCTGCTTGAGCTTCAAATTTGTTGTGCCTTTATGGTGATATTTTAAAATTATCATCATCGTCATCATCACTATCACTAGAGAAGATGTCCTAAACTCATCTTTCTCTCCTTATTTACCTTTGCCATACTTATCTTCCTCCTCTTTCTTCCTCCTTTCTTCTCCTATCTTATCCATTCCTTTTTCAATTCTTTGATTTTCTTTTCAAGTTCATCTATCTTCTCATTCTGAATTTCTATCAATCTTTTTTGGTCTTCCATCACTATGGTTTGAAAACTATCAGTCTCTATGTGACCACTCATCTATTCTTACATGATCAATCTTTATCTCCAACTCCTTTATCTTTCTATCTTTCTATTCTATCTTATTAGATTTCTTTTTTAGTTCCAGCTCCTTTCTCTCCAAAATCTTCTCCATCCTTTTAACTTTAAGTTCTAACTCAAAGATGATCTCCCCTTTTTCTAACTCCACTGTTGATTGAACTTAGGCAGGAGCAACTCACTCTTTTGATATCCAGATGGTACATGCTCAAAAGTTCTTGCCTGATTGTTCTGTTTTGTTATTGTGTATTCCCTCCTCATCAGATGATTTGGCATCTTTAGATGAATTAGTAGATTCACTAGTGATGGAAGATTGAGTAGCAGTAGGAGAAGACATATGGAAATGAGAGAAATGAACTGAGTGAGAAGAGATGCTACAAGTTTAGGGCAAGCAATATGAAGATCATCACCTTCTACTACCTATGGTGACATTGCTTGTTGAACCTCTTGATGCAATAGAGCTTCTTCTCCTTCAGTAAGCATATTGAGATCAATATTTTGTTGAATCTTTGCCACTTATTATTTAGTTCAAGCTTCAACATCACCTTCTTCAGCATCACCCTCACCTATCTATTCAAGCATTTATGGGAGCAATGGGAAGAATATTCCACTATAATAACTCCTAGCATCTCTCTTTTAGACGTAGTTGTAAGATTTTAATTCAAAATAAGAGAGCTTTATCCATGGACCAGTTCCAACTAGGTTAGTAAATTCAGTGTTGATCAAGCATTGGATGAATCTTGGATACATAAGAAACATTTGTCTTCTTCCTTCTCTGATATTAGACATCAGGCAATTAAAAACATAACAAGACCTATTGAAATGTTTGTTAGTACATAAGGCACAAATAGCTGAATATGTAGTCAAGGGGGTGTAATTACAACCATTCTTCCTTTTAGACATGCAATGTTGAAATACATGAAAAAGGAATCTCCAGTGAAGTTCTAGATAACCTTTAATAATATATTTTCCTTCAAATCCTCACTCATTACCTATGTTGAAAATTAATGTCAAGATGTCATCTTCTTCAGCTCATAAGGCTGATCAGCATCCTTAGCAAACTATAGACTCTATCTCATAAATTTCTTAGTAATAACAATATGGTGTTGAGCATCAATTATTCTAGTGATCCTTGGAACATTATCTACTAAAGCCATTTCAGTAGAATTCCAAAATGATTTGATCCAGCTGCCATAAATACTGAACATCAATAATTCTAGTGATCCTTGGAACATTATCTACCAAAGTCATTTTGCTTAGGTCATTGATAAGCAACTTGTTCAAGTGATGAATAAGTTCTTTTCTATCATCAAACTTTGATTAAATTTTAAGTTCATTGTAAATTTTTTGAAATCCCTGTTCATTAGTTCAATTTTAAACTTACGATTATGATTAAAAGTTATGAATATCAATTATTGCTAGTTGTTTTGAGTTTAAATCAATGATTTTATCAAATTTTAATTACCAGTTTATCATATTGAAACCTAGGGTTCCAGTCTATAAGTCATTGATGGTTAAACTTAAGTCGGTTCCTATT
The DNA here is from genome assembly GCA_024085815.1 of Flaveria linearis. Classification (NCBI taxonomy): domain Eukaryota; kingdom Viridiplantae; phylum Streptophyta; class Magnoliopsida; order Asterales; family Asteraceae; genus Flaveria; species Flaveria linearis. The sequence continues at coordinate 34,195,899 of CM044013.1, forward strand.
TTGATTCAAGCTAAGAATATTATTCACTTTATAATTGATATTACTCGGGTAAGATATCAAAATAAGAACAAAATTAAGATATCAAAATAAGAACAAAATCAAAGATTGATTTAGCTTTGATGATAGATTGAATGATAATCTGAACAACACACAATAATTGCACACTCTGAACACACACACGCTTTCATAGTGAAAAGATTTTGAAAAGTATTAAATGAAGCTCCCGTGTGGTGTTTAAATAGGTTGATGATTGTGAATTTGAAACTTTACAACTATTAAATACAAATACGGATGTCAAATATAATTTTTCCAAGGGCTTACTGTTGAACGCATTTGGTATTGTTCACCGAATTGACAAATGTGACCGAACAAAGCAATTATGCGCATTTGCTACTATTCCCTGCATTAGTCAATATAGATGTAAGCTTTGGAATATTTCTATTCTTCGTATTAATAAATACAATGAATACTGCAGTCGCATTTATGTATTATACTTCTTATTAACTTTTTCCGCATTAGTCAAATGCGGATGAACATTTGCACTTGTGAAGTAGTATGCTTCACATTTGTTTTTCCCTCCATGTAACAATGACATGTATTTACACTTGTAACATTGTTACCCGCATTGACACTATTCACCGCATTTGTGAATTCCGGTGAACAACCCACATTGGTAGGATTTCGTTTCATTTAAAATTTAATTTCATTATGAAAACGAATGCAGATAATCTATGCATATCCATATATGTTAAGTTCAATCTGCGTTGACACTATTATTCATAATAAATTCATCCTTGAATTTATTTTACCAATCAATGTCCACATCAGTTTTAATGCTTAGGTTACCTTCCCCTGCATAAACGAGCACTATTAACTGCACTTAATTTAGCCTTGGAAAATTTTAAATGATACATTTTGATCTGATTTGTTTGACTGATACGAATGAAGTGTAGCTTTTCTTTTTACTTTAACTTGTCTTGACTTTGATTGTGCTCTAATTATTGACTATGTGTGAAATCTATGATAGACCGGATATACCGATTGATTCAATTGATTCATTGTAGTGGAAATACAAAGAACAACAATTACATATGAAAACACATGATAATACCCATAAAGTATCTTTGTATATTGATGATAGTTATTCAAAATACAAAGTTTTCTAGTCGCGTGTGGGGTTAGGGTTCTCAAACTATAATACTAACATTTTATTTATAGGCCTGGCATAAGACCTATCTACCCTGACTAATTCTAGTACATTAGACAAGTCAAAATTACAAAAATAGAATAAGCATTTCTTTGATCTTCACATTTGTCTTTGTTCATTCATATTTTTCTATGCGGACGACAAATGCCTTATCTGTATTTGTTGTTCATCCTCATTAGTCTTTTTCTTCTCAACTGTATTTCTTCAGAACAACATCAATTTTTCTATACTTGTCTTTTTTATACATCCGCATTAGTTCTTCTATAGTTGGTAAAATTTCATCCACACAGAACAACTGTCCAACCAACTATTGAATTGCCATGCATAATCCTTTCAAGGCCCAATAATACCTTCCCAAAGGATTATGTTGTCTAAGTACTTCAAGGGTTTGTAAGTGGTGGAGATCATGAAGACACTGTTTGATCTTGTGCTTGTGTTGGTACATGTTGTGGGTTGATGTTGATCCTAGTCTTAATGTTTAAGCTGGTGTTGATATCAGGTCTTGAGTCACTAGAGGCTAAGCCAAAGTTGGATCTAAGATTGCCCAAACCATATTAGTAAAAGCTTTGGCTTCTCTCAGTTTCCTTCTATCCAAGACATTAATCTTCATTTATTCATCCTTTCAATGCCTTTATAGGCATCTTCTTTAGAGATACTAGTTCAACCACAACAAGGTTGATAATCCTTTTGTGTGAATGACCAAGTATCCATCTAAATTCACCTAAAATTTCACCATGCTTCCCAGTTGTAATGAAATCCTCTTTTTCTTGTAAGATGATCTTCTTCTGTTGATCCAATCATAAGCTATATTAGGATCCTTATGCACTTTACGATGAACAGAAGATCTTCTTCTCTGGTTTTATTGGTTAGACTTTCTAACCTTTCTAGTGAACATATAATGAAGGTAAACTCATCCAATAGTCAGACCTTAAAAGCACTAAACAATATAATGATAGGACCCCCCTTTCCTTCCTATCTTCTTTCAATTACCAATTCATATGTCTCTTCATCATATTTGACATTACAAATTGGGTTCGTTTGATAAGTCCCTAAAACATGCTTTTTCTTTATCTCTTAAGTTGGATTTACTCTTGTATTAGGAATCACCAACTCTTCAACTATCTTGTTTTTCTTCTTCTTCTTTAGGAGAACAATGAACAAATAGGCACGTCTCAAGCAGACTTTCTTCATGACTTTGAGATTGTATGTTCTTTTGAACATCTTCAATATATTTTCAACGTTATATCCTCTGGCCATTGAAGTGTGATTGATCTGTTCAAGATCCGCCAACTCTTGAGTTGGAACTAATATCTACATTACTCAAATTTAGATGAACACTAGTACTAATGAAAGTACCATGCTTCACATTTTTCCTTTCGTATTAACTAAGTCTTAACACTTTTAATAATCAAGTTCAATGTATTGTAGTACTGTTACCTACATTGTAATTGTTAGTATACTAGTTGGGACTGACAATGGCCACGAACGAGCCCTAGGGTGAATATGTTCTGATAAGATCTCTGTGCACGTCATATGTTTAGTTGTAATGCTCATGTTTACATGTGATATTGCTTGCTTATAACTGTATACACTTATGCCCTACTAACTATTACACAACATCAAGTTTTGTTTATTATATAAACCTGTGAACTCACCAACCATGTGTTGACCTTTTAAGCATATCTTTTCTGGTAACAATTATCGAGTATAGCTAGAGTTGATACCTTAGAGGTGACCCTAAGGAATTCATTTTTGACTTGCTCTAGCGTTTTGAACATTTGTGATTTAATTTAAGTTAATACTGTTAGATATGTTTACATTTACTTGATCCCATGTTGTGTGATTCAAAATCATTACACTTGTTGACTATGTTTGTCGCGGAAATGACTAACTGCAACACAGGTCTCCGTTTGTTTCGGATGACGTCATGACATGTTGGTTTTTCATAATTGAATGCATCTCTATTAATTATTAATGTGTTATGATGATCCCATCCATTACATCCTCGCGTTTCTGCTATAAGCGGGGGTGTGATAGATTGGTATCAGAGCCATTGGTTATAGAGAATTAGGTGGATTATTTAACCTAGACTATAACCTAAGTTCCCACATGTAGAATTCATAATAGGATTATGTGTGCAACAATATACATGTGAATGTTGTAAGTGCATATTGGTTATGCTTACACAATCTGTCTTACAAGCTATCTATGGTATACTTATTTGAGAAGGTTGTGGGTATTATATCATCAATTTATATCTTGACAAAGCACTCGATAATCACATCCTATCGTTATGTGTTTGACTTATATTTGGTTTGGATTAATAAGGGCTTTTATAAGAACTCTCCTAAGGACATAGGTTGTTAATCCAACTTTTATTCCATGCGTCTGTCGATGTCGCATTTGCTATATGCTCCCTTATTTATAACTTTTGGGTTGAATCTTGGAAGATGAACGCACTGGCTAAGACGACACCAGTAGACAATAGACACGACGTACTCAGATTAGATGACTACTTTATCATAGTTCGGATTAAAGTACATTGATTTTTTCAACTATTCCTTGCTCAAGTGAATGCTTACTCAATCGATTCCTTTGTACAACTCCAATTAATTAACTTTTCGTTAGTAACCATATCCTTGATACTCAAATCATGGATAACACTCTGTACTTGACAAGATATGCTAACTTGGGTAGGTGGAGCTAGGGGTGCCCATGCAAAGCAAATTACCTGTAACACCCGAAAATTTCTTTCTCTGAAATGTCATGCGACAAAAGAGGAAAAAGGGAGAAAGGCGTGATTCGGGCGTGAAACTTGTCGAGCAACTAGTCCAAACGAAGCTCTTCACCTTCTACTTGCTTATGTGAGTTTCTAGGGCCTCTTATTTACATGTTTTCAATGATTTTAGGGCTGGATCACATATAAAATCCTATTTTTGTAAAGAGTATGTTTGACCCATTTGGGTGTAATCATGTTTAGTGTGTTTACAGTACGAATTTGGACTTATATAAGTTTGTATGATGTCCTAGTATGATTCCCTAAGGTTTGGGAGGGTTAATTTGGGTTTGAGATGAGTTTAGAAGGGTTTTAGAGCCGTATGTCACGGCTGCAGTTCGAGATGAACTCCAGTCGCTGCACAGTTAGGGCTAGGCGACTGCAGGGTCAATCGTACGACTGAGGGACGACTGAGATTCATTCGAGCGACTAAGGTTCATACGCACGACTGGGACTCAATCGTACGGCTGTAGGTTCAGTCACACGATTAACCATACGACTAAGGGTTCAGTCGCTTATGTGCTCAGTCGCACAGGTGCATTCGTACGACTGAGGAACTAGTCGCATAGTAGTCCAATCGCTAACGTTCAGTCGCATGGAGGCCATGCGACTGAAGCATGCTCAGTCACCCAAATAGTGCTATTGAGACCTTCGAGGTTATGTTGGGCATGATAATGATGTTGCATGTTTATGCATAAGTTATGATATGTATGTATGACGCCTTGCAGGTCTATAGATGGCTCTCATCGAGCATAATAGTAACGTTGCATGTTTATGCATGATGTATGCTACGTAAGTATGACAAGCATGTTTATGCTTAAGGCATGATATGTGTGTATGACGCTTTGCATGATGATATATGTGTGTTCCTTATGATATCGAATGTACATCTTTCCATGACTTTACGTATTATGACAACGAATGAACAAAGTATTATGTAACGTAAAGAGAGAGATAATGAAAGAAGAACATGACGATGAATGCATGTATTAATGAATGAATGAGAACGAAATATGATGACGAATACATGCATTAATGAACTAACGAAATAAGTCTTGCAAGCATTGGATAAGGTAAACGGGTCCTTCTTTGTGATTGACCATACGTATGGTACCTCTACCGCTAACCTCTAGTACTGCGGCACCACGTATAGCTGTCTCTCCATAGACTTCGGCCCAGTATTGTGGCATACGCTTTGCTGTTCATTTAATGACTTTGGCCCAGTGCTGTGGCATACGCTTTGCTGTCTCAGGATTGACTTCGGCCCAGTAGCTAAGACTGTTCGGGGTTTAGCATATGGTATGGGTACAGATGATATCCAATGTGCAAGCAAAGTTATAGAGGACGAATGAATAAATAAACGAAAGAGATAATAAAGATACTATCTATGTGGATATGTATGATGTATGATCACGCAAAAGAAAAGAATGGTTTTAAAGGAAAAGAAGTATGTTTATTATAAAAACTAGAACTCACTCAGCAACGCTGACTTTTTATGTGTTTCCAGTTGACAGGTAGTGTTGCTGGGGATGGCACGGAGCGGCTACTCAGCTCTTTTGGGATGGAATTCTCCTTTTGATAATGTTGCCACATTTTATGTTGCATGCAAGTGTTCCTTGTGGATCTTATCGGGGATTACTTAAGGAATCTTCTTTAGATGTAGTTTTAATGTTTCTAAACTAGATGTCACTGTTTATGACCATTTTGTAAATGATAAAGATGTAATATGTTGTAAAAGCTTTTATGATGAAATGAGATGTATCCTTTGAATGTTTCCGCTGCATTGTTTTATTTAAATATATGTTTTATGTGCGATGAATGACTAACTGTGAGGTGCCCGGGAACGGGGCCTTACAAGTTGGTATCAGAGCCAAAGTTTAAGTGAAATGGGTAAATATTCAAAATAAACCTAAACTTAAACTGAAAATGGGACAGAAAGGGGAAGAATGCCATCTAAGTAGCTGCGTGCCATCAGGTATTTTCTTAAAGATTAACTGGTATTATGTGCGCATGTTATGTGTTTATGTGTACTGTTAGACTTAGATACTAATGTACTCAGGACAGGTAATGCTCGGGGTACGAAGAGTAAAGTAAGTGGCTAATCACAACTGGCCACTGTAGTTAGGGACTTACTATACTTAACATAAACTGAGTTATTTCCTTAAATGACCATGTTGGTGTTTGAATCTTTCAGTGTGATAGAGGATGGTCGTTGGTAGATCATCTAAAGTGTCACGAGGTGGTGGACGTGGTGCTGAACCGCGAGCCACAAGAGGAAGACCGAGAGTGGAGAGGGAGGTTCACGAAGAACCTGACACCACTCATCAGGAGGGGGTGGACGAAAGCGCTGATTTAAGGGCCTCGGTAAAAGAGGCAGTGGTCGAAGAAGTACATCAGGTCATGCAGACGATTTTACCGTCTGTAGTGACCGAAGTGATAAAGGCTGTACGCGAAGATAAAAGGCAAGGGAGGAACCGGTCCTCGGGGAGACCGCAACGACAAGAGCCGGAAACGGTTCTTTCTGATGATGAAGAGGAAGAGGAGGAGGAGCCTGTACGGGAGGCAACACGGGGTTGTAACTACGGGGCGTTTATGAGGTGCAAGCCCCCTACTTTTGACGGTACGGGTACCGCTGCTGCTGCTCACCAATGGGTGAGAGAAATGGAGGCCGTCCTTGATATTAGTGAGTGCCAGGAGGACAAGAAGGTGAAGTTTGCTACCCACTCATTCACGGGTTCAGCTTTATGCTGGTGGGACAACATAGTCCAAGCCGAGGGTAGCAGGGCCATCGGAAGAATGAAGTGGGCCGAGCTGAAAAGGATGGTGATCGAGGAGTTCAGTCCTCATCGGGAAATGGATAAAGTGGAGAGAGAGTTCCTGCAGTTGGAGGTGGGGATAATGACCCACCAACAGTACACCACCAAGTTTAACGAAATGGCAAGAATGGTACCGGATCAGGTGACGCCGGTGTCTCGAAAGATTAACCGATATATTCAGGGGCTGCCAGCTGAAATTCGTTGGCATTTGATTCCTGCTCGACCGAGCACCTTTAGGTCGACAGTGGATTTGGCAGGGAGGTTGTATGATGAACGGGCTTTGGTGGTAAAGGCTGAGGGTAGTAAGAAGGGAAGTGATGGAAGAAAGTGGCAGGGGCAGAGGTTTGGTCGAGGTGATACTTCGACAAGTAACAAGAAGGCACGGGTGGATGACCGCCGTGTGGTCACGACGGGAGCAGGGTTGAGGAAATGTGACAAATGTGGTAGAGAGCACTCGGGGGAGTGCAAGTGGGGGTCAAACATCTGTTTCAAGTGTGGGAAGACAGGGCATATGGCCAAAGATTGCCGGACAGGCAAATGTTTTAACTGTGGGGAAAGTGGTCATATGAGCAGAGACTGTAACAAGCCTAGGGATGAAGGTTTCGGGGGAAAGAAGACAGGGGGTGAAGGGCAGAAGGCGAGCGCCAGGGCATTCACGATGACGCAACAGGAGGCTAGAACGGACCCTGATGTTGTGTCCGGTACATTCTTGGTGAACCAAACTTTAGCCTTTGTATTATTTGATTCAGGTGCCAGTAGGAGTTTTATTTCTGTTGATTTCTGTGCCAAACTGCCTGTTAGAAGTAGACATGTTAATGTACCGTTTGATGTAGAAACTGCGATAGGAAAGTCGACCAGGATTTCCGAGGTGATAGAGGGTTGTGATGTTGAATTAGAGGGCCACAAATTTCCGGTTAGACCCTTCGCTATGACTTTAGGTGGTTTCGATTTGGTGCTTGGGATGGATTGGTCGGCGGACTTTGAAGCGAATATTATGTGTCGCAAGAAGATGATTCAATTGACAGCGTCCGATGGTAATTCAGTGACAGTTTATGGTGATCGGGTTTCTACGATTCCAAAGGTGATCTCAATGGCGGTGGCGGGAAAATGTATGAGGCGGGGTGCAGCGCCTACTTATGTTATGCGAAAGATGTGGAAACGCCAACACCACAACTATCTGATGTTCCGGTTGTGCATGATTTTCCAGACGTGTTCCCGGAAGACTTATCAGGATTGCCGCCTGACAGAGAGATCGAGTTCCAGATTGACCTGATACCGGGTGCTCAACCTGTCGCCAAAGCACCATATCGATTGGCTCCGACGGAAATGAAAGAGCTGATGGGGCAGTTGCAAGAGCTGCTAGATAAGGGGTTCATAAGACCGAGTATCTCACCTTGGGGTGCTCCGGTCCTGTTCGTAAAGAAGAAAGATGGTAGTATGAGGATGTGCATCGACTACCGCAAGCTAAATAAGTTGACAGTTAAGAACAGATACCCCTTGCCGAGAATCGATGATTTATTTGATCAGCTTCAAGGCGCCAGTTGGTTTTCACGAATAGTGTTAGGACCGTGTACGGACGGAGTACTAACTGATTCTTCGTTATACCGGATCAAATAGTGCGGAATCCTATTTGATTGGCGATCCAATCAGGGAGAACGTAATCAAGATCAATCCTAACGATTAGAAAACGTTAAGAATGGACTAGGAATGATCTCAGACGTTCTATGAAGTTGGAATTGATGAACAGGGCGCTCTGGGTCGACTAGGGTTATGAATATTCGAAGTGTTTTTTTTTCCACGAACTAGGCGGTATTTATAGGTAAGGGTATCTCATTCGGGCGACTGAACCATTCGCATGGTTCAGTCGTGCGATTAAGCTATGCGGATGATCCATACGCACGACTGAGACTTCAATCGTACGACTGGTTCAATCTCATGCTTCAGTCTTCCGACTGATCCAGTCTCATGGTTCAGTCGTGTGACTGAGCCATTCGTATGAAGTTATTCATGCGTATGGTCCATTGGCATGGCCCATTCGCATGATAACTTCATCATGTTAAGTTTGAATGTGTTAATCATTACAACATTATGCATATCAATTCAAACAACCACAAACCTATATAATTAATCATTACACAACCCATTAATGAAATATATAAACATTATAACATAAACAGCTAAATGTATTTCATTAATAAACATTCAATTACATATAATCAAGACATTAAAAAGATATTACATTCAGCTCAGAATCTAGGGACACATGTATCAACAAACTCCCCCTTGGACCTAGATTCCTATAATGTCTTGCTTTACCCATAACCTCTTCGTACTTCTTGAATTTCTCTTCTCTGGTTACACCTGCATGTATTTCAAATACAAAGCAGAGGCGTATGACGTGCTGATACTGGAGAGCTTGTACGATATCCTACGAGTCATAGAACAGTGGCCACTTGTAGAGTGTATAAACATCATTAGCTGACAAGTTCGTGAGCCACATTGGGTCAAATACCCAGATGACATCCATCTGTCCATCTCTGTTCAACACTATGACTGCTTCAGCTGTTCGCCAATCGTAGTACCACCATTTGAAATATGAAGTGATGTCCTGAGGCATTTTCCTTAGAGGGATCTTCGACATGGTGCGCGGAGGACGCCACTTCAACACAATCTTTGGCTTCCCGGTTCGTGAATCAACTTCAGACCTTCGAATGTACCTCGTAGGTTGCTGAGGCCTGAAGTTCACCCACCGGGTGTGGTACTCTCTCTTCAACGCAGCTTCAAATCAACCTGACATTTTTCTGGGATCAGCATACAGCAACTTCAGCTTTGCCAGTTGGTTGAGCTCAAAACCAGGTAGAGTCTTTAGATCGTGTGGGAATCTAAAATACTCGATACCTTTCTCCCTCTTAACTGCATATGCGTTAAGATCTTCAAAATAAGCCCAAGATATGATCTTGCCAGACACCTTCTGATGTTTCTTCACTCTATAGAGTTTGGTGTAGGCATCAGACTTTGATGCATTTCTCTGGGCACGAAGCTCTGCAAAACAAGCAGCCCACTCAACTTTTCTTTCTTTGACTTCTTCTTCAGTAGCTCGGGCTGTATCCTCTTGTTTGTCATTTTCGGCTTCCATCTTTTCTAGAGTGTCAAATGTCTCACTAACTAGGTTGTCATCCAAATTTGGAATGACATGACCTTCAGTGTCTGTATACTCTAGATAATGTTGATCAGTGATGTCCTCAATCTCAATCTCATCTATATTATGTAGCTCTTCATCACTGTCAAATTGGACTTCAGGAGCATCTTTCACAATCTCATCGGCGTTAAGCTTGAATTTCTCAGCCAACTGCTCCGTTGTGAAGCCATGAATAATCTCACCCTCCTCAGGGGTATACTCAACCAATCTTCTCACGATACCCTTCAGATCAAGGATCATTGTTAACTGACTCTTGAACTGCTGTAGGGGTTCGACATCGTATTCATCGCGTTGGAAGTTTGGATCTGCTTGATTTAAAACATGAAACACAATATCTGTTAGTAAATAATCAAGCTCAATCATTAACAAAAGATATAAAAATTCATTACATAAATGTTACATAATTTCAAATACAAAAGTCTATTAAATACATAAACATGAATAACTAAACAGTACTTTTATCTTGAATCTCAGGAGTTTCTTCAGTTAGAGCAGACGAAGAGGGTCCTTGATCTTGACGATGTTTAGTGCGTCTCTCGTCTGCTGCATCATTGCTATGATCTCCTGCTGTCTCTCCTCCTTCACCTTCCTCATCATCCTTCTTCTCGTCACCATCATCACTTTCATCACTATCATTGTCGTCATCCTCATCATCGTCATCCTCATCATCATCATCATCATCATCACCTTCATCATCACCTTCCCCGATCTTAAGAGGCTCACTCTGATTGCCTTTCAGCTTTAGCAATAGAGTCTTGTGAGCCGCCTCCAGCTTTTCCATCTTCTTATCAGTCTCAGCCTCGTGTTGAAGCAAGCCTGTGATCTGATCAGTCTGTGAAGTGATCACCTGGGCTTGTGAAGATGTCAACTCCCTCAATCTCTCAATCTCAGCTGTTTGTGTAGAACTTTGCTCTTACAGCTGTAGAATCTGAGCAGACTTGGCCTTGTCGGAGGCTAGCAACTGGAGCACCATGCTGTTCAGTGCAGCAAGTTACTCAGCCACAGAGACCGGTGGTATGACTAAGCTCGAGGGTGCAGATGAGGGTTGTGTTTGGTAAGAGGTGTGGGTTGTGGTGGCTGTGGTGAATATGGGAGGAGGTGGGAATGATGTAGTGGGGGACACAGTGGTGGTGGTAGTAGATATATGAGTATGAGGTGGAGGTTTAGTAATGGTGGTGGTTGATGTGGTTGCTGTGGTGGTGGATGGTGTGGTGGCTGTGGTGGTGGATGGTGTGGCTATGGAGGTAGTTGTAACAAAGGTGAGACGTCTTTTCTTCTTCTTTTGACCATGGGTTGAGCCATCCTTTTCTTCCTCGTTCCCGTTAAAGTGGATGCTCCCCCTACAACCCTGCTGGCTGACTCCGGTGCATAACTCGGATCAGTGGCTATCTCTCCTGAGTCTCGTGGGCCTTCACCGACCGCCCTAAGCCCATGTTCTGTGGGAACAACCTTGCTTCCCACAGTACGTGTCAAGGGCTCCTCTTCAGACTCCTCTTCCTCCTCATCAGGAACAAAATCCTGATGGAAACCAGCAGACTCAGTTCCATCGTGGGTGGATGGTGGAGATGGTATATCAGTGGTAGTGGCCCTAGATGGAATGGGGCCTGTATCTCCACCATCACCACTGTCATCATCATCAGAATCATCTGATGGTATCACAATCACCTCTGTATCAGATTCGCTGTCATCATGACCCCATTTGCGTCTCCTCGGTGCAACATAATCAGCCCGGGCCAGATGCCCAATCAACCTCTTCAGCACAGGCTTTACTTGCTTGCCTCTGTACACCTTCATCCGACCCAGGGTGGTGTTATCCATAATCTCCAGAGGCACAGCATCACTCTTGTCTTTAGGAAGGTCGGGCAGTTTCTCATCAAATATGAGCTGTAAAAATCTGGGGTACATGCAGAACCCTTCCTTCCCCTTGGCCTCAAGGTTCTCTATAAGATACATGAAAATCATGTTGGAGAAGCTGAATGGGTGGTTGAGGACCAATGCAACGTAGGCATTCTGAATCTGGTCCAATAAGTCATCAAAACCGCCCCTCCTGGACGCGATGCACTTCAGAATGACATGCGCCAAGTACTTGTACTAGGGGCTCAGGTTGCTCTTGTTCAGCACACCTGAGCTTATGTCCCCGCAGTATCCAATCCTCAGGAAACATCCATGAACAGTAAGAGGGTGCAGCTTAAGTGGGTGTTCCTCGTTGTCTCCAAAACCTAATACCTTCCTTATATCAGCAGATGTAATCTCAATCTCCCTACCGAAGATATTGCTTCGGATGCGGTAGGGTTCCCTTGATCGGTCTACCGAAGCTCCCTCCCAGAATGACTGATGGATAGACTGATAGGGAGTACAGGGTGTAGATATGGCTCTGTATATCCGAGATCTCCTCAAGAAGTCGATAATCCCTTCAAACTCACCACCGTTCCTCGAGGTGGAATCCAAGTGAGCACAAATGTTGTGCTTTGGATTTATGGTCCACCTATTAGCCATATTCCTGTAATCAATAGCAAACACACGTTAGAAACATGTAAAACAGAGTTTGACTAAATCAGAAAACAGTTTAGTTCAATCATGCGATTGCACTGTGCGACTGGGTTCAGTCGGATGGTCATATGTGCGACTGGACTTCAATCGGTTGAACAGTAATGCGACAGAATTTCATTCGGATGATGTGTAATGCGATTGAGTCTAATTGGGAGACTGAACCTGCGATTGAGTCAGTCGACCGAATGACTCATTCGCATGATTCATTCGGCCGATTGAATGAATCGTCCCTTTCAATCGTGCGATTGAAGTTCATTCTGGAGTGCAGTCGTATCACACACTTAACCCATTCGTATTATTCATTCGGCTGATTGAATGAGTCGCCCCTTTCAATCGGGCGATTGAAGTTCATTCTGAGGGACCAGTAGCATCGTAGACAAAACTGTTCCATTTCCAACTCAGATTTATCAAATGGCTAAATTAAACATTAAGTTCATGTTTATTAGACTCGCAATCATGTATCTAAACCACCTAATCCATTGATTTTAACATTGTATGTGATTAAGGCAGTTTATTGTGCAGCTTTGTTTCGGTTCGATATTTAGGTCAAATATCCATGTATTTCGAACCTGCTTTGACAATTTTGATCATCTTTTGGTCGCATATTACCTGTATAACAATGTCACAATGTCAGTAATCGAGTAGACAGAGGTTTGATTTCAAATGAAATTTGGGCAGCGTAACGGTGCGATTTTGAATTTAGGGCGAATGAGGTCTGCGATCGACTGAGGGTTCTATTTATACTAGAACTCAGTTCAGTCGGCCGACTGGACCTATTCGCTCCACTCATTCGCCCGACTCAAACTCAGTCGTACGATTGAGTCTATTCGCATGATTGGCCTATTCGGTCACATTCAATCGGCCGATTGAGCTCATTCGCATGTCTGAATCTTACGATTGTGTTCAATCGTATACCCCATTCGTACGACTGGGTCAGATCAGACTCAGTTGTGCGATTGGACTATACTTGAGCCATTTTTGTCAAGTTATGGACCGACCCTTAGATTTCTTAACCAATTGATAAAACATTATAATCTTTTGATCATCTCAGACATGATTACTTTTAAAACAACACATTCACTGATCACCTCAGATGTGATCCATTTATCCACCCGATCACCTCAGACGTGATCCATTTATCCACCCGATCACCTCAGACGTGATCCTTTTAACCTTTCAGAAACAATTTGTTTAAGTAAACGTTAAGCACATTTGGTGATGTTTAGCAGATAACAGTACACACAGTCCGACATTGACACATTATACTAAAAAATTGAAAAATCTTAAAACTACGAATAGAATGAACATGTTTTTGTTGTTTTTGTTGGGTCAAACAAACAAACAAACAAACAAACAAACATACCCAGTATATCCTACTCAAGAGTAGGGTCTGGGGAAAAAGGGCGTACCTGGTGCTGCAAAGAGCTCCCGCGTTTTCGCAGGGTCCAGGGCGGGTCCGTCCCATTTAAGGGAAGATGTACGCAGTCTTTCCCTCACATTTTGTGGGGAGGCCGTTTCCACGGATACGATACGTAACGTACTTTGTTTGTTTGTTTGTTTGTTTGTTGGGTCAAGTTTGTGTAGCTTATTAGCTTTGACATCATATCAAGGACAGACTCATATGGAATCAGACAGGCATAAACAGCATTACTTGGAACCTTTGATTAGAATTGAACTTTAAACACTTGCATATCACAGCTTTCTCACTTATCTAAGACTTCTAAAATCTAACTGGGAATCATGCTTGATACGATACGTAACATACTTTGATTATCAACTTCAGTCAGTGCATACACGACGATTGTCAGTATACTTGTCCACTTAAATCCATACACAGACATTTGACACGCATTGGTAACGAATTAAGTTATATTATTTCAACCAACATTTGTGGATCCCAAGCTTATATGGTAATCATTATTCCTTAAAGGACTTTCGAGCGGTCTATAGGTATTTTGACAAGAAGAGACTATTCTTAGAGCTTTCAAAGACTGGCCAATCCTCAGGTCAGTGCCATCGCACAGCAGAGAGGCGGCAAACAACAATGAATTCTAGAATATGTAGGTTATGCTTATCCTCAGGTCAGTGCCATCGCACAGCAGAGAGGCACACAACCTATCTCCTTGTTAGAGCATTTCTTATTTTTCTTTTTCACATAACGCACCAACAACATTTTGTTATCAGTATGATTGCGCTTGTATTCAATTTTTTTCTTTTGCTCTTTTTGCAGTCACGCGCGCACCTTTGGTGGCGTTTATTTGCTCGTTGTCCCTTATCGGAAATGGCTGATTGTGTTAACCAGTGATAAGATGGGAACCCACAGTTGATTGAACCATTTAGTTTAGATTGAGTCTACCAATGGCATCTACTCGTCTGATGTGTTGAATCTACCGACACATCGTATAGTGAACTAGCACCTCCCTAGATCAACTTTCTCCGTGTAGTTACAATACCAACCAAGCGTACTATCATCTTCCCATTTTGTTAGACTAAGACTTCTCGGATTTATAATTTTTCTGTGATTTAATTTACTTTGCAGAACCGAAAATCCTTTTAGTGTTCCAATTAACTCGATGCCTGTGTACTATCATCTTCCATATTGTTGAGTCACATTTCCTGTCTTTTTGTCTATGCCTTTTCAGCTTTACTTACCTTCCCCCCCCCCTTTTTTTTTAAGTAAATGAAGACTGAAATAAATCTCCCCCTAAAATACTAAAACAGAAAATCTTTTTGTGTTTTTGGATTTTTATAACGCAAGGAAATTAAAAAAAATTAAAATAAAAGAAATAAAAGAATTCAAAAAACTGTGTCGGACTATGTATCTGTTTCTTCTACAATCACATCACTTTTCTTTTTAACGCCGTTGACCTCTAGCAGATAGAAAAATCTAGGTTTATCAAATGGTTTGGTGTAGAGGTCAGCGCGCTGAAAATCCGTGTTAATTTTAATCACATCAATCAATTGTTTTTCATAGCAATCGCGTATGAAATGATATTTAATGCCGATGTGCTTGGTTTTCGGATGTTGAACAGGATTTTTAGTAACAACTATGGCAGCAGAATTATCAACATAAATAGGGGTGTTAGAAAATTGTAAACCGTAGTCGCGCATTTGCTGTTGGATCCAGATAATCTGAGAGCAGCAACTTGCAGCAGCAACATATTCAGCTTCACAGGTTGATAAAGCAACCGAGGTCTGCTTCTTGCATTGCCATATGACTAATCGCCTTCCAAAGAACTGACACCCTACTGATGTAGACTTGAAGTTCATCTTGCAGCCACCATAGTCTGAATCACTGTATGTAGTAAGTTCAAAGTCATCATCATGAGGATACCACAACCCCAGTGTTGGAGTACCCTTCAGATAACAAAAAATCCTTTTCACACCAATCAGGTGATTCACTTTTGGCTTCGCTTGATATCTAGAACATAAACATGTGGCATACATAATATCTGGACGCGAGGCAGTGAGGTACATAAGAATCCCGATCATCCCACGATACATAGTGGCATCCACCAAATCCCCATTCTCATCAGGAGCCACATCATGATTTGTGGCGAGAGGGGTACCGGCAGTGGAAACATTCTCCATATCAAACCGACTCAGAATATCGCTGACATACTTGGTCTGATGTAGGAAAATACCGGTTGGTGTTTGATCCACCTGTAAACCTAGGAAGAACTTCATTTCTCCCATGGCACTCATTTGCCTTCATCACAGATTCGAATTCTTTGCATAATGCTTCATTCCTAGACCCAAAGATGATGTCATCCACGTAGATCTGCACCATAAGCAAATCACCATCCTTTTCCTTGATGAATAATGTACAGTCAATTACACCCCTGCGAAAACCGTGTTTCAACAGATGGGTGGAGAGCTTCTCATACCAAGCGCGAGGAGCTTGATGTAGCCCATACAGAGCCTTATCCAGCTTGTAGACTCTGTCCTGATGATACGGATCCTCAAATCCTTCGGGTTGACTGACATAGACCTCTTCACGGATTTCCCCATGAAGGAATGCACTCTTCACATCCAACTGATAGACTTTTATCTTCATAAACGATGCATAGGCAAGGAAGATCCGAATTGCTTCCATTCTTGCCACTGGTGCAAACACTTCATTGTAGTCGATCCCCTCGACTTGTCTAAATCCCTGAACAACCAAGCGTGCCTTGTTTCTGATAACAACACCTTGGTCATCCTTTTTGCACTTTAGTACCCATTTGGTACCAATCACTTTAACTCCTTTTGGCCTGTCAACGAGGGTCCAGACTCCAAGTTTCTTGAACTGGAGTAGCTCTTCTTGCATAGCATTGACCCAGGCCTCATCTTTCAGGGCGTCACTGACGTATTTAGGCTCGATTTGTGAAATAAAACATGAGTAAGCCCCGTCATTGACATAACCCTTATCCATGACCGCAACATAATCAGTAGAGTACAGCTGATTTCGCGTCTGCACACCAGATTGAATATCCTCAATGATAGCCGTGGGGGGATGATTTACACTGATCCTAGTCACTGGTGTGGAAGGAACCACAACCTCAGAGTCAAGATTGGTGACAACAGGTTCAGTATCCGGATTTCCCAATGCTGGTTCAGCAGCTGGTGACCCACTTTGTTGATTAATATTGTGATCAGGGTCTGGTTCAGTTGCTTCTTCATCACCTGATGAGTCATCACTCTCGTCTTGAGCAGGAGTCGAAGAACTTGAGGCACCGCTTGCAGGTGTGATGTTACTTGAGTCCAGATTCGGTGTGTTGAGTACATCATACATCATCTGGGTAGCAACTTCATCATCTGACTCAACCTGAGGAAGATTAAAGGATTTGAAAAAGCCATCATAATCGAAGAATGATGATGGACCTTTTCCAGCAGGGGGGGTGGTGTATCTCTGAACATCTACGTTGCACCGCACTTCTACCTGACCTGTCGAATTATTGTAAACTCGTTTGTCTGGTATGTTGTATCCTAAGAATATTCCTTGATCAGCTTTCTCACTGAACTTGCCATGCTGAGTCTTCTTCAACAGTGTACAAGGAGCTCCAAAAGGTTCCAGATACTCCAAGTTAGGCTTGCGCTTCTGAAGCAACTCATAGCAAGTCTTGCCATGCCTTTTGACTACTAACACACGGTTAAGTGTGTAGCAAGCATTGGTAACCGCCTCATTCCAGAACTGGACCGGAAGCTTAGAATCAGCTAACATGGTTCGCGCAGTCTCGATCAAGCTTCAATTCTTTCGTTCTGCAACTCCATTCATCTGTGGCGTGTATGCTGAAGTGAACTGATGAACAATCCCCTTTTCCTTGCAGAAAGCATCCATCCACTGATTCTTGAACTCTGTGCCATTGTCAGAACGAATCCTCCTTACCTTCAGGTTGTAGAGTGACTCCAGTGTTGTGACGAGTACCTTGAAGGATTCAAATGTTTCTGATTTTGCTTTCAGAAACCTCACCTAGGTGAATCTTGAGTAGTCATCTGTGACTACAAAGCAGTACCAGTCTCCTGCGATACTTTTTGGGCTAACTAGACCAAAGAGATCCATGTGTAGCAACTCCAGGGGCATCTCTATATGATTAACTTGCTTGGTCTTGTGAGATTTCCTGGTCTGCTTGTCTTTCTTGCATGAGACACAGAAATCAGGAAGCTGGAAGTTCTTGACAGGAACTCCATCAACTAAGTTGTTATGAATCAGATGATTCATCTTCTATGATTAATGTGTCCCATTCTTCTGTGCCATGAAATAGAATCCTTCTCTGTAGCTTTAGACAAGAAACATTGAACAGTAGAAGAATTAGTAGAGGCATTTGACATATCTAGAACATATAAGTCATTATATCTAGATGCTGATATTAATACTTGTTCCTCTAGAATATCTATTTCTTTCTTTAGAATGTAACATTTGCGATTATCAAACATGACTTTGAATCCCTTGTCACAAATCTGAGACACAGAAAGCAGATTGTTTTCTAACTGCTGAACAAAGTTGACTTTGTCGAACTTTACCTTTTCATTACCTACTTCTCCTTGAGCAGTAATGTATCCTCCTTTGTTACCAGCAAAGGAAACGTGTCCCCCTTTAATTTGTTTGAAATTGAAAAGGAGGGACCTATTTCCCGTCATGTGCCTGGAAGCTCCGCTATCTACGATCCATGTATTTAAAGACGCACTATAGCGGACAACCTGTGCAGCTGTGGACGTTCCAGCCATGAAAGCATTCTGAGACGTAGGTTGAGCTTCAGATTCTGAATTCAGCTCATTCTTGACAATTTCATTCACTGCATCAAACGTCTCTTCCAAGTCAGCAGTATCAACATCAGCTGAGCTCTCCCCCTCACTCGCTGAGTCTTCGTTCAAGTCTTCCACAGAAGCTATGTTCGCTTCACCATCAGATAAGAATCGAAAGGACCAGTCCTGTCCTTCATCTCCTTGTGCTACCATAGCTTTAGAATCATTTCCTGTTGATGCTGGCTTCTTGTCTTTATCTTGCCTATTGAACGAGGAGAATGGATTCCCGTTCCCAGTCTTTTTAGGCTTCACGCATTCTCTTTTGAAATGACCCTTTTCTCCACAGTTGAAACACATGACTTTTAACTTGTCAAAACCAAAGGTTGTATCTTTAGTAGCCACGAGATTCTGCCCTGTTTTCTTCACAAACTTCTTGGCTCTCCGGACAGCACTTGCAAGAGCCCACATGATATCCATCCTTTCAAGCTCGTTTTCATCTACTTGCTCGTAGTCTTCATCAGCAAGGTGGCAATTTCCAATCTTACCCGCCACAAGACCATCATAAGAGTGCACAACTGCAGCAAGTAGATCCATGTGCTCTTTAGCAACCTCCACTGTTACTTTTCCCAAATTTTCTGTCATCAACTTAGCAGATTGAGTAACAATTGGACTTTGTAGAACCCCAGAAGCACCATGAGACTCATTTGTAGATGATGAGCCTTGATCCATAGATGACGATGCATTGGACACAAATGTTGTTTGCAGAGGTGCTCCAGAAGACTTTGCAGCAGGAGTGGAAGTAGGAGTTACATTGTAAAGTGATGGGTCTTGTGTATACGCTCCTCTTTTCATCCTGTACTTGTGACGCACTTCTTCCTCTCTCCGTTTTAGAATAAAATCATTAATATCCAAGGTCTCTAAAACTGAGTTGTGTCGCATAGTGGAAATGAAAGAATGCCACTTTTCAGGTAGACCATCTGCCAAGCTTGAAACTTTGTCTTCCATTGACGTCTTTACTCCATGAGTGTGAAGTTCACTCATCAAGTGATAGAAGCGAGCGATAATTTCATCCAAGCTTTCATTCCCAATTGCAGAGAAGTTGTCAAATTCCTTCTTCAATGCTTTACCCTTTAGGGACTTTAGAGTGGAATTCCCATCATACCTCTTCTCAAGAGCTTTCATCAACTTTTTACTTTCCTTTGCTCTGAGTATTAGTGAAAAATAGCCTTGGGAATAGACTGGGTCAAAAGAGCATATGCCTTCTTTTCGGTATTGTAGGCAACCTTCAGTGTATCAGTGAGTCCACTTAAAGTCAAAGGAACACCATCAGCTCCCACGGGCATGTTATAACCAGTCTCAATAGAGTTCCATAAGTTCGGGTCCACTCCATTTAGATGAATCTCAAAACGTTGTCTCCATTGTGGAAATTCATCTATAGTCAATAGCTTAGGTGGCTTGTTATGGTTTCCTATCTCATTTTCCAGTAAAAGCAGGTTCTGTATCCTTGAGTCCTTTCCAGCTGACATTGCAAAGTTTTCTGAGTCTATTATGTTATAACTTTAACTTATGAATGAAACTGCTAATGCGATTGGGGAGTGCGACTGGAATGCGACCGATACTAGCTGTATGCGATTGGACTCAAACGTACGATTGAACAGACGACTGAGAGACTTAGGCGACTGAACAAACCGAATGACTCAACTGGGCGACAGAACTGGGCGATTGACTCGCTCGGGCGATTGGACGAAGCGATTGACTCAATCGGCCGAATGAATGGGCGACTGGACTTCAGTCGTACGATTGAGATAATCGTGCGACTGAGACTGCAGAAATCGAAATTTTTCACACTTTTGACCTAAAACGTGTTTTGTGACACCCTAGATGGCTGAAACTCGAAAAACACTGATTTTGCAGAACATGCACACGTAAAGACTCGGTTTGGGCAGAAAGATTGTATCTTTTCGCGAAAAACGTGGACTTTAACAAAAACTTGATTGAATCAACGAAGAATCAAGAGCCAAAGCTCTGATACCACTTGTTAGGACCGTGTACGGACGGAGTACTAACTGATTCTTCGTTATACCGGATCAAATAGTGTGGAATCCTATTTGATTGGCGATCCAATCAGGGAGAACGTAATCAAGATCAATCCTAACGATTAGAAAACGTTAAGAATGGACTAGGAATGATCTCAGACGTTCTATGAAGTTGGAATTGACGAACAGGGCGCTCTGGGTCGACTAGGGTTATGAATATTTGAAGAGTTTTTTTTTCCACGAACTAGGTGGTATTTATGGGTAAGGGTTTCTCATTCGGGCGACTGAACCATTCGCATGGTTCAGTCGTGCGATTGAGCTATGCGGTTGATCCATACGCACGACTGAGACTTCAATCGTACGACTGGTTCAATCTCATGCTTCAGTCTTCCGACTGATCCAGTCTCATGGTTCAGTCGTGTGACTGAGCCATTGGCATGAAGTTATTCATGCGTATGGTCCATTGGCATGGCCCATTCGCATGATAACTTCATCATGTTAAGTTTGAATGTGTTAATCATTACAACATTATGAATATCAATTCAAACAACCACAAACCAATATAATTAATCATTACACAACCCATTAATGAAATATATAAACATTATAACATAAACAGCTAAATGTATTTCATTAATAAACATTCAATTACATATAATCAAGACATTAAAAAGATATTACATTCAGCTCAGAATCTAGGGACACATGTATCAACAAACTCCCCCTTGGACCTAGATTCCTCTAATGTCTTGCTTTACCCATAACCTCTTCGTACTTCTTGAATTTCTCCTCTGTGGTTACACCAGCATGTATTTCAAATAAAGCAGAGGCGTATGACGTGCTGATACTGGAGAGCTTGTACGATATCCTGCGAGTCATAGAACAGTGGCCACTTGTAGAGTGTATAAACATCATTAGCTGAGAAGTTCGTAAGCCACATTGGGTCAAATTTGTGTAGCTAATGATGTTTATACACTCTACAAGTGGCCACTGTTCTATGACTCGCAGGATATCGTACGGACGGAGTACTAACTGATTCTTCGTTATACCGGATCAAATAGTGAGGAATCCTATTTTATTGGCGATCCAATCAGGGAGAACGTAATCAAGATCAATCCTAACGAATAGAAAACGTTAAGAATGGACTAGGAATGACCTCAGACGTTCTATGAAGTTGGAATTGACGAACAGGGTGCTCTGGGTCGACTAGGGTTATGAATATTCGAAGTGTTTTGTTTTTCCACGAACTAGGTGGTATTTATAGGTAAGGGTTTCTCATTCGGGCGACTGAACCATTCGCATGGTTCAGTCGTGCGATTGAGCTATGCGGTTGATCCATACGCACGACTGAGACTTCAATCGTACGACTGGTTCAATCTCATGCTTCAGTCTTCCGATTGATCCAGTCTCATGGTTCAGTCGTGTGACTGAGCCATTCGCATGAAGTTATTCATGCGTATGGTCCATTGGCATGGCCCATTCACATGATAACTTCATCATGTTAAGTTTGAATATGTTAATCATTACAATATTATGCATATCAATTCAAACAACCACAAAACTATATAATTAATCATTACACAACCCATTAATGAAATATATAAACATTATAACATAAATAGCTAAATGTATTTCATTAATAAACATTCAATTACATATAATCAAGACATTAAAAAGATATTACATTCAGCTCAGAATCTAGGGACACATGTATCAACAAATAGATCTTCGATCGGGCTACCATCAGCTGAAGGAGCAGGATATCCCTAAAACAGCCTTTCTTACGTTCTATGGTCACTACGAGTTTCTTGTCATGTCTTTTGGTTTGACCAATACGTCGGCTGCTTTTATGGATTTGATGAACCGAGTGTGTTGGCCGATGTTGGATAAATCAGTGATTGTATTTATTGACGATATCCTGATTTATTCAAGGAGCGAAACGGAGCATGCCGGTCACATTCGAGAAGTACTAGAAACGTTGAGAAGGGAGAAATTGTACGCCAAGTTCTACAAGTGCGCATTTTGGTTGTGTGAGGTTCAGTTCTTGGGTCACGTGGTTAATCCGGAGGGGATTATGGTCGATCCGGCAAAGGTGGAAGCAGTAATTCAATGGAAGTCTCCAAAGACGCCATCCGAGATCAGTAGTTTCTTGGGTCTGGCGGGCTACTACAGAAGATTCATTCAAGACTTCTCCAAGATTGCTTCTCCACTGACCAAGTTGACCCGGAAAGATGTGAAGTTTGTATGGGGTCAAGCTCAAGAGAAGGCGTTTCAAGAATTGAAGACGAGGTTGACCCAAGCTCCTGTATTGGCATTACCCGATGGAAGCGAAGACTTGGTAGTTTATTCTGATGCTTCCTACTCGGGTTGGGGTGCATATTAATGCATAGGGGAAAGGTGATAGCCTATACATCCCGACAGCTGAAAGTTCATGAGGTTAACTACCCCACTCATGACTTGGAGCTAGCAGCTGTGGTTTTCGCATTAAAGATTTGGAGGCACTATCTGTACGGGACGAAGTGCACCATTTTTACCAACCACAAAAGCTTGAAGTATTTCTTTGAACAGAAGGATTTAAACATGAGGCGAGGACGATGGCTGGAGCTCATGAAGGATTATGATTGCGAAATCCATTACCATCCGGGCAAGGCCAACGTGGTGGCAGATGCCCTTAGCCGAACGGAAAGGCCCGGGCCGATCCGGGTGAAGGCTTATGAGCTAATTATGACCTCCGACGGGATGACACAGGTTAAGGAGTTCCAAGACAAGGCTTTGAAAGAAGATCGTCTTAACTCCGAAAGGATGAGAGGTCTAGTTACGGAATTGGGCGAGAACACTCTTGGTGTTAAGACTCGATTCGGACGAATGTGGATTCCTCGATAAGGGGATCTACATGGAAGGATTCTGGACGAGGCCCACAAGACTCGATTCTCCATTCATCCCGGTGCTACCAAGATGTACCAAGACATGAAGAAAGATTACTGGTGGCCGGGTATGAAGCGTGATGTGGTGGAGTACGTGAGTAAATGCCTCACTTGTTTGCAAGTAAAGGCAGAGCATCAAAAGCCGTATGGAATGATTCAACCTTTGGATATACCGGAATGGAAGTGGGAGCACATCACCATGGATTTTATTACGAAGCTGCCGCGTACCCCGAAAGGGTATGGTGCCATATGGGTGATTGTGGACCGCTTGACGAAGGGTGCTCACTTCCTACCGATACGCGAGACATACTCATCCGAGAGGTTGGCCGATCTTTTTATCAAAGAGATTGTGACTCGTCATGGTGTACCGGTGTCAATTGTGTCTGATCGTGACACCCGGTTTACATTCAAATTCTGGAAGAAATTCCACGCTGCCATGGGGACGAGATTACATATTAGTACGGCTGATTATTCCCAAACTGATGGTCAGTCGGAATGGACCATTCAGACATTAGAGGATATGCTCCTGGCATGTGTGATTGATTTTGGGGGAAGTTGGGACGACCACCTGCCGTTAGCTGAATTCTCATACAACGACAGCTATCATGCCAGTATTGGCATGCCACCTTATGAGATGCTATACGGTAGGAGATACAGGACACCCGCTGGTTGGGGTGATATTGGTCAGAAGGAATTGTGTAAGGCCCGCTTTTCTCAGGGAAGCCTCATAGTTGGTCATTCACAGCAAAACATCGATTTAAAATAGTCATTTACTCATATGTGTATATATATATTACAGCGGAAAAATACTATCATTTCAATTCATTACAAGTAAAATATAAACATTGTCTTTAATCCACAAAACTATTTAGGGGTTCTTTGTTTAGCTTTTCTTTATCCGGGATGCCAGTCTTCTACTGCCAAGAAGCTTCAGTCCCATGCCTCTATTCCATCGCTCTAACTCTTACCTGTCAACTGATATGCATACAAAAGTCAGCTTCGCTGAGTGAATTCTAGGTTTTCTTTGTAAATAACTTTTGTAAAGGTATTAGCTTTAGCAGTTGAAAATAGTTCTCGTCTATCAAGCATCAATACATACAGGCTATCACTTTATCGATACTTTATCATTACTTTTCATTTCTCGTTATTTATTACTCTTCTTTATCCGTCAATTCTCTGTCACATTCGGTGCCTAGGCTCGCCTAGGACTTTACCGACATAAAAGCATGTATAAAATAGGGGATCTAGAACTCACCTGAACTCGTCCAAGTAGCTTAAATTCTAAGTCACTTAGGCTATAGCCTGAATACTCTAGCTGCATGAAAATTAACATGCAAAAAAACGTCATTTTCTTCATAGTTTCGCCCATAGTTTCGCTATAGCGAAACTGCAGTTTCACTGCCAGTTTCCCTGGGCAGCACTTCTGCTAGTTTTGCTAGGCAGATTCGCTGCCTTGAGCGCCCCAACTTTCGTTGGAATTCCCTAGTCTCGCAGAGTCTATAGGTCAGTCAGGGTCTTAGCGAGATTACCGGTGAAACTGTAGTTTCGCCTGAGTGAAACTGTAGTTTCGCTGGTATTTCTCCTAGTCTCGCTGAATGAGTTCACAGTTTCGCTGGTTGAATGCTTAAATTCGCTGGATCGGGGCCCAGTTTCGCTGGATGAACAGAAACTCAGATCCAGCCCATTTTTAACCCAAAATCTTAACTTTTTACGTCCAAATCCTTGGTTTACCTTCCATGAAACCTAATCTAAGCTTTTTACACTTTTTCATACGTAAAAATTCGACCTTTATGTGTTTCTTTAAACTTTTCAAAACCCCAAAACCCTAGAATCCGGGTTTGATCTACAGAAGGCCTTAGAGGTCGATTCTTACCTTGTTTTGTTGCTCTTTCCTTGTGTTTTGATGCTCCAATCCACCAGAACTTCAATCCTTCCAACCTTCAAGCTCCAAATCTTGAATTTCTTCACTTTCTCTCTCTACTTTCTCTCTTTACGAATTTGGTGGCTAGGGTTGTAATGTGATGGAATGGGACTGATTATGCATGTTTAAGGGCTGATTAGGGCCCTTAAACCCACGAAGTCTAGCCCATTAAGGCTAATTTGATCCATAGCCCACTAATTTACCCCTTTATTTCTTAAATTAACCCTTAAAAGCCCATTATTATTAAATGGCTCATTTCGGGAAATTTCGGGGCGTTACAAGTCTACCCCCCTTATTTAGGTTTCATCCTCGAAACCTGACTCGTCATTAAATAGATCGGGGTATTGGCGTCTCATTTCTTCCTCGGATTCCTAGGTGGCATCCGACCCCTTTCGATGTTTCCATTGTACCTTGACTTGCTTAACTACTTTATTTCTCAATTGCTTCTCCTTTCGGTCTAGTATAGCCACTGGTTGTTCTACATAGTTCAGCTTCTCGTCCACCTCGATGTCATCTAGGGGTACGACTGCCTCATTGGTGCTAAACATTTTCTTAAGTGCGACACATGAAAGGTAGGGTGAATCCCACTTAATTCTTCTGGAAGGTCTAGCCTGTAAGCTACATCCCCAACTCGTGCTAGTACCTCGAATGGTCTGATGAACCTGGGACTCAGTTTCCCCTTCTTCCTAAATTGGATGATTCCCTTCCATGGTGACACTTTTAGCATTACCCTGTCACCCACGCTGAACTCTATTGGTCTCCTTCTTCTATCGGCGTATGACTTTTGTCTATCCTTGGCAACCTTCATATACGCCTTGATTTTCTCCAACTTTTCCGTTGTGGCTTCCACAACTTCTAAGCTTCCTAGCTCCTTCTGTCCGACATCACCCCAACAAATAGGAGTTCTGCACCGTCGACCGTACAATAACTCATATGGGGGCATCTTAATACTGCCGTGGTAGCTGTTATTATAGGAGAACTCTGCTAGTGGCAGATGATCATCCCAATTACCGCCAAATTTGATAACGCATGCCCGAAGCATATCCTCCAGTGTCTGGATCGTTCTTTCCGATTGCCCATCGGTCTGTGGGTGGTATGCGGTACTAACATGCAACCTCGCGCCCATCTCTTCATTGAACTTTTTCCAAAACTTGGAGGTGAACCGCGTATCCCTATCTGAAACAATCGATACGGGCATACCATGTCACACCACAATTTCTCGGATAAATAGTTCCGCAAGCTTTTCTGAACTAATTGCTTCCTTGATTGGCAGGAAATGCGCACTTTTAGTCAGTCTATCCACAACCACCCATATCACGTCACGGCCTTTCGTCGTGCGGGGTAGTTTGGTGATAAAGTCCATGGTAACATGGTCCCACTTCCACTCTGGCACTTCTAATGGCTGAACATAACCATAAGGTCTTTGGTGCTCAGCCTTCACCTGTAGGCACATGAGACATTTGTTTACATACGCAACCACATCTCTCTTCATCCCAGGCCACTAATAATCTTTCTTCAAATCGTGGTACATCTTATTTGCGCCTGGATGTATTGAGTAGCGGGTCTTATGCGCTTCATCCATAATTTTTTCCCGCAAGTCACCATGCTTCGGAACCCATATCCTGCCGTGGAAGGTCTTAACACCCAAGGTGTTTTCTACCAATTCATCTACTTTTCCCACCATCCTCTCCTTCTTGATTTGTTGTTCCTTTAAGGCTCCATTTGAACTTCGTCTATCCGCCTCATAATATCTGGGGTCACTATTAGCTGGCACGCCTACACCCGGATAGGTTCATATCTTTCCTTTCGGCTCAGGGCATCGGCTACCACATTCGCCTTACCCGGGTGATAATGTATTTCACAGTCGTAATCCTTTATCAACTCCAACCACCTCCTCTGTCTCATATTTAGGTCCTTCTGCTCAAAGAAATATTTCAGACTTTTGTGGTCGGTGAATATGGCGCACTTGGTTCCATACAAATAGTGTCTCCAGATCTTCAATGCGAACACTACTGCGGCAAGTTCCAGATCGTGAACCGGGTAATTAACCTCCGTGTCCTTTAGCTGTCTAGATGCGTAAGCTATAACCTTTCCTCTTTGCATCAACACACAGCCTAACCCGCAGTAAGAAGCATCGGAGTATACCGTTAGGTCTTCATCTCCCTCCGGTAGGGTTAGTATAGGAGCTTTGGTTAATCTATCCTTCAATTCCTGGAACGCATCTTCCTGTTCCTTTCCCCAGTCGAACACCACGTTCTTCCTCGTTAACCTTATTAATGGGGAAGCTATCTTCGAGAAACCTTTGATGAACCTTCTATAATAACCAGCCAATCCCAAGAAACTACGGATTTCGGACGGCGTCCTCGGGGAATTCCATTGCGTAACTGCTTCAATTTTCGCTGAATCAACCATTACTCCCTCGAAATTTATAACGTGCCCTAAAAACTGCACCTCTCGTAGCCAGAAGGCACATTTAGAGAACTTCGCGTACAGCTTCTCCTTTCGTAAAGTCTCCAACACCTCCTTAATATGACAAGCGTGGTCTCCTTCATTCTTTGAGTATATCAAAATATTGTCAATGAAGACTATCACTGATCGATCCAACATCGGCCGACACACGTGATTCATTAAGTCCATGAATGCCGCAGAAGCATTGGTTAGCCCAAAAGACATAACCAGAAACTCATAGCGGTCGTAGCATGTTCGGAAAGCCGTCTTTGGGATATCTTGCTCCCTTACCTTCAGTTGATGATATCCGGATCGGTGATCTATTCGGGAGAACCAGCTTGCCCCTTGCAATTGATCAAACAGATCATCTATCCAGGGTAGTGGGTATCGATTCTTCACGGTCAGCTTATTCAACTCCCTGTAATCTATACACATCCTCATGCTGCCATCCTTCTTCTTAACAAACAGCACGGGAGTGCCCCATGGAGAAATGCTAGGCCTAATGAATCCTTTGTCAAGGAGTTCTTGCAGTTGTGACATGAGCTCTTTCATCTCGGACGGAGCTAGGTGGTAGGGCGCTTTGGCAATGGGTTGGGCTCCTGACAGTAAGTCAATCTGAAACTCTATCTCTCTATCTGGTGGTACTCCGGGCAGATCCTCCGAGAATACATCAGGAAAGTCCCGCACCACTGGTACATCGGATAACTCTTTCGCTTTATCTTTAACATCCTTGACATATGCTAGATAGGCTTCGCACCCTCGCCTCATACATTTCTCTGCCTTGATCATGGAGATGATCCTTGGAACCTTACAATCGTTATCGACGTAGATCGTAACCGGACTACCATCTGGAGCCGTTAATCGGATCATCTTTTGTTGGCATACTATGTTAGCATCGTGGGCCGCTAGCCAATCCATCCCTAGTACGACATCGAAAGCTCCTAAGGGCATAACAAACAATCGTGTGGGAAAGTAATGGTCTCCTAGTTTAATGTGGCATTCCCCTATCATTTTGACTATTCTAATGGACTTAC
Source organism: Flaveria linearis (assembly GCA_024085815.1). Lineage (NCBI taxonomy): Eukaryota > Viridiplantae > Streptophyta > Magnoliopsida > Asterales > Asteraceae > Flaveria > Flaveria linearis. The sequence goes on from CM044013.1 coordinate 34,225,035, forward strand.
CATCGGCCGTTTCTACTTTGAAGGCATCATCTATTTCCTTAGCTTGGACATCTAGCGTAGCACAGAAGGATACAGATACGAAACTCTTACTGGCACCACTATCAAATAATATGGAGGCGCAAACATCATGGACAAGGAACGTACCTGACACTACGTCTGTGTCCTTCCTTGCTTCCATCTTGTTCATGGTGAAAGCCCTTACCTTGACCTTGGGCTTTCCATCATCCCCCTTGTCATCACCCCTGCTCATGCCCGAGCTTCCCGGCTTGGCTTTCTTGCAATCCCTGCTGTAGTGCCCCAACTCATGGCAGTCAAAGCACTCGTTTACTTTCGGGCACTCCCTAGCCATATGACCCGTTTTCCCACACCGGTAGCACCCATGGCTACCCAATCGGCACTCTCCGGGATGCCTCCTCCCACACTTCCCACAGTACTTAACTTCCTCGACCCCCTTCACAACCATCTGTTTTGCATCCACCCTTGCTTTCTTGTTCCCCGGTTGGCGGCCACCACTTCCATATCTCTTCCCATTATTATTCCAAGCCTTCTTCATCTCACCCACTATCACCGGCCTGCGATGATCGTACAACCTTCCACTAAGGTCCACCGCTGATCTAAAAGTACCAGGTCAGGCCGTGACCATGTCCCTACGAATGTCCAGAGGCAACCCTTGTATGTACCTCTTGATTTTCTTGGATTCGGGAGTCACCAAGTCAGGCACCAGACGTGCCATTTCATTGAATTTTGTAGTGTACTCCTGGTGAGTCATATTTCCAGCCTCTAAACTCACGAACTCTTGCTCAATCTTGTCAAGCTCTCTTTCCGGCAGTACTCCTCTATCACCAACCTCTTCATCTCCGGCCACTTCATCCTCTCAATGGCCTCCTCTCTGTAAGACTCAACAATGTTATCCCACCAACACAATGCTGGATCCAAAAGCGAAAGGGAAGCAAACTTCACCTTTTGGTTTTCACGGCACTCACTGATCTTCAGTACGGCCTCCATTTCCCTGATCCAACGCTGGGCAGTGGCAGCGTTACCATTACCATCAAATGTCGGGGGCCTACACCTCTGAAAATCCCCGTAGCTGGACCCCTTCGCCCTCTCTTCCACCTCGGGACCATCATGGTTACCCAGACGATCTCCCTCGTCGCCTAACTCCTCAGTCTTGACCGCTCCCTTCCTATCCACCTTCTCGGAAGCTGTACTCTTCTTACTGTCACCCTTAACCTGCTCCACAAATTCCGCAAGCAGAGCGGGCATCATTCCAGGGAGGACCTGGTGCACCTCTTGGGCAATAGCTTCCTTCACTGTCTCCTTCTGTTTTGCCTGGTCCGTAGTGAGCCCCTCGGCTCCCATTTCTAACTCAACCTCCTCCTCCTTAACCGGTTTCTCAGCCGGCTTCCTGGTTGACCCTTTTGTTGGCTTCACAGTTGCACTTGCAGTTTCCCTTGCCCTAGTCGGGGGCCTTCCCCTAGTGCTCCTCCGGGTGACCATGGTTGGAACTTCTTTCTTTGGTGCCATTCTTCTTACTTCCTATAAGATTCCGAATGTTAATATGGTCTTTCAAGGCAAGTTCAGTTCACGAAAAGTTTTGTAAATTTTTAATAACAGTGGCCAGTTGTGATTAACTACTTACAGAACTCCTCGTGCCATAAACTTTCCTATCCTGAACCACACTAACACTAGAACCTACTATACCTATTCTATGCACGTATAAGTCACATAAATTCAGATAGGTGTCACAGATAACTTTATCATACTCTACCTCGGCTCTTACTTAAATAAGAAGGCACTATCCCTCGGAATAATACCTACAACATACTTTGTTACCTCTTGGCATGGAGCTTCTTGGACTAGCATCCTTGACACTTGGTCCCATTATCTGTTTAAGTTTAGGTTTACAAAAACAGTTTTCCAAATCTCTTAAACATTAGCTCTGATACCAACTTGTAAGGCCCACCTTTCTCAGGGAAGCCTCACAGTTGGTCATTCACAGCAAAACATCGATTTAAAATAGTCATTTACTCATATGTGTATAAATATATATATTGCAGCGGAAAAATACTGTCATTTCAATTCATTACAAGTAAAATATAAACATTGTCTTTAATCCACAAAACTATTTAGGGGTTCTTTGTTTAGCTTTTCTTTATCCGGGATGCCAGTCTTCTAGTGCCAAGAAGCTTCAGTCCCATGCCTCTATTCCATCGCTCTAACTCTTACCTGTCAACTGATATGCATACAAAAGTCAGCTTCGCTGAGTGAATTCTAGGTTTTCTTTGTAAATAACTTTTGTAAAGGTATTAGCTTTAGCAGTTGAAAATAGTTCTCGTCTATCAAGCATCAATACATACAGGCTATCACTTTATCGATACTTTATCATTACTTTTCATTTCTCGTTATTTATTACTCTTCTTTATCCGTCAATTCTCTGTCACAATCGGTGCCTAGGCTCGCCTAGGACTTTACCGACACGCCAATTAAGGGCTTACAGTCGTACTCGATCGGGCCATTATTGTCATGCCAATTCAGGGCTTACAGACCTGCCTGTTCGAGCATTACTTTATCCGGGTGAGGGCACAACAAATGCAACCCTCCTTTAGCCATTGCTTGCAAGTCTTTACTTTATCCCTTGCCTGCAGGACTTTACTTGCAAGACTTTACTTTATCCAGGTACACGTTATGGGCCACATAACCTTTCTTTACGTTTCACTTTCTTATTTAAGTTATATATATATAATATAACACAACACATCTCGAAGGCAATCCATCACTACAAGGTTATATCTCAATAAGGAAAAACACGTTACCAATTCGTTAGAAAATCCCGTTTCCCATATAAGGTAGTAAGTAAAACTTTACTCTAAAAGAACTGATCATAAAAGTATATATCTTAGTATGCATACCGCCCCAAAACATTTAAAGCATGTATAAAATAGGGGATCTAGAACTCACCTGAACTCATCCAAGTAGCTTAAATTCTAAGTCACTTAGGCTATAGCCTGAATACTCTAGCTGCACGAAAGTTAAAATGCAAAAAAACGTCATTTTCTTCATAGTTTCGCCCATAGTTTCGCTACAGCGAAACTGTAGTTTCGCTGCCAGTTTCGCTGGGCAGCACTTCTGCTAGTTTCGCTAGACAGATTCGCTGCCTTGAGCGCCCCAACTTTCATTGGAATTCCCTAGTCTCGCAGAGTCTATAGGTCAGTCAAGGTCTTAGCGAGATTACCGGCGAAACTGTAGTTTCGCCTGAACGAAACTGTAGTTTCGCTGGTATTTCTCCTAGCCTCGCTGAATGAGTTCACAGTTTCGCTGGTTGAATGCTTAAATTCGCTGAATCGGGGCCCAGTTTTGCTGGATGAACAGAAACTCAGATCCAGCCCATTTTTAACCCAAAATCTTAACTTTTTACGTCCAAATCCTTGGTTTACCTTCCATGAAACGAAATCTAAGCTTTTTACACGTTTTCATACGTAAAAATTCGACCTTTATGTGTTTCTTTAAACTTTTCAAAACCCCAAAACCCTAGAATCCGGGTTTGATCTACAAAAGGCCTTAGAGGTCGATTCTTACCTTGTTTTGTTGCTCTTTCCTTGTGTTTTGATGCTCCAATCCGCCAGAACTTCAATCCTTCCAACCTTCAAGCTCCAAATCTTGAATTTCTTCACTTTCTCTCTCTACTTTCTCTCTCTATTAATTTGGTGGCTAGGGTTGTAATGTGATGGAATGGGACTGATTATGCATGTTTAAGGGCTGATTAGGGCCCTTAAACCCACCAAGTCTAGCCCGTTAAGGCTAATTTGATCCATAGCCCACTAATTTACCCCTTTATTTCTTAAATTAACCCTTAAAAGCCCATTATTATTAAATGGCTCGTTTCGGGAAATTTTGGGGCATTACAAATTGGGGAGCGTCGAGGTGATCGAGGCAACGACTGAAAAGCTTGAAAGGATCATGGCCTACATGAAGGCAGCCAAGGACGGACAAAAGTCGTATGCCGATAAACGACGAAGACCGATTGAATTCCAGGTGGGTGATCGGGTTATGTTGAAGGTCTCACTTTGGAAGGGTATCATTCGGTTCCGCAAGCGGGGCAAGTTGAGTCCGCGATATATAGGCCCTTTTCGAATCATTGCTCGAGTAGGGGAGGTGGCCTATAGGTTGGAATTGCCAGATGAGTTAAGTGGAATTCACCCAACCTTCCACGTATCTCATCCGAGGAAATGTATAGCAGATGAAGACATGATCGTCCCACTGGAGGATATCGAAGTAGACGAACGACTCAATTATGTGGAGCAACCAGTGGCGATTATTGATCGAAAAGAGAAAAGGTTGAGAAATAAAGTGGTTCCTCTTGTGCGTGTACAATGGCAACACAGGAAGGGATCCGAGTCAACGTGAGAAACCGAAAAAGAAATGAGGCAGCTTTACCCACGACTGTTTAAGGAATAACAGGTTTCGGGGATGAAACCTAAATAAGGGGGTGGACTTGTAACACCCGGAAATTTCTTTCTCTGAAATGTCATGCAACTGGAGGCTCAGGCGCATAGATATCACGCGACTGAAGCTTCATACGCATGAAGTCGCACGACTGGAGCTCCATACGCATGGCAATCGTACGACTGAAGGTCCAATCGTATGAAGCCCAAGCGACTGAAGTGCCTACACGACTGAAGCTCGGGGGACTGGACGAGGGGTATTTAAGGAGAGGGCAGCTCTTACCCTCTCCCATACTCACAAACGAAGACAGAAAGAGAGAGAAAAGGGCGACAAAAGAGGAAAAAGAGAGAAAGGCGTGATTCGGGCGTGAAACTTGTCAAGCAACTAGTCCAAATGAAGCTCTTCACCTTCTACTTGCTTATGTGAGTTTCTAGGACCCCTCATTTACATGTTTTTAATGATTTTGGGGCTGGATCACATATAAAAACCTATTTTTGTAAAGTGTATGTTTGACCCATTTGGGTGTAATCATGTTTAGTGTGTTTACAGTACGAATTTGGACTTATATAAGTTTGTATGATGTCCTAGTATGATTCCCTAAGGTTTGGGAGGGTTAATTCAGGTTTGAGATGAGTTTAGAAGGGTTTTAGAGCCGTATGTCGCGGCTGCAGTTCGAGATGAACTCCAGTCGCTGCACAGTTAGGACTAGGAGATTGGAGGGTCAATCGTACGACTGAGGGACGACTGAGATTCATTCGGACCACTAAGGTTCATACGCACGACTGGGAGTCAATCATACGGTTGTAGGTTCAGTCGCACGATTAACCATACGACTAAGGGTCCAGTCGCTTATGTGCTCAGTCGCACAGGTGCATTCGTACGACTGAGGAACTAGTCGCATAGTAGTCCAATCGCTAACATTCAGTTGCATGGAGGCCATGCGACTGAAGCATGCTCAGTCACCCAATAGTGTTGTTAAGACCTTCGAGGTTATGTTAGGTGTGATAATAATGTTGCATGTTTATGCATAAGTTATGATATGTATGTATGACGCCTTGCAGGTCTATAGATGGCTCTCATCGAGCATAATAGTAACGTTGCATGTTTATGCATGATGTATGCTATGTAAGTATGACAAGCATGTTTATGCTTAAGGCATGATATGCGTGTATGACGCTTTGCATGATGATATATGTGTGTTCCTTATGATATCGAATGTACATCTTCCCATGACTTTACGTATTATGACAACGAATGAACAAATTATTATGTAACGTAAAGTGAGAGATGATGAAAGAGGAACATGACGATGAATGCATGTATTAATGAATGAGTTGGGAGGGTTAATTCGGGTTTGAGATGAGTTTAGAAGGGTTTTAGAGCCGTATGTCGCGGTTGCAGTTCGAGATGAACTCCAGTCGCTGCACAGTTAGGGCTAGGAGACTGGAGGGTCAATCGTACGACTGAGGGACGACTGAGATTCATTCGGACCACTAAGGTTCATACGCACGACTGGGACTCAATCGTACGGCTGTAGGTTCAGTCGCACGATTAACCATACGACTAGGGGTCTAGTCGCTTATGTGCTCAGTCGCACAGGTGCATTCGTACGACTGAGGAACTAGTCGCATAGTAGTCCAATCGCTAATGTTCAGTCGCATGGAGGCCATGCGACTGAAGCATGCTCAGTCACCCAAATAGTGCTGTTGAGACCTTCGAGGTTATGTTAGGAGTGATAATAATGTTGCATGTTTATGCATAAGTTATGATATGTATGTATGACGCCTTGCAGGTCTATAGATGGCTCTCATCGAGCATAATAGTAACGTTGCATGTTTATGCATGATGTATGCTACGTAAGTATGACAAGCATGTTTATGCTTAAGGCATGATATGTGTGTATGACGCTTTGCATGATGATATATGTGTGTTCCTTATGATATCGAATGTACATCTTTCCATGACTTTGCGTATTATGACAATGAATGAACAAAGTATTATGTAACGTAAAGTGAGAGATAATGAAAGAGGAACATGACGATGAATGCATGTATTAATGAATGAATGAGAACGAAATATGATGACGAATACATGCATTAATGAACTAACGAAATAAGTCTTGCAAGCATTGGGTAAGGTAAACGGTTCCTTCTTTGTTATTGACCATACGTATGGTACCTCTACCGCTTACCTCTAGTACTGCGGCACCACGTTTAGCTGTCTCTCCATAGACTTCGGCCCAGTACTGTGGCATACGCTTTGCTGTTCATTTAATGACTTCGGCCCAGTGCTGTGGCATACGCTTTGCTGTCTCTAGATTGACTTCGGCCCAGTAGCTAACACTGTTCAGGGTTTAGCATATGGTATGGGTACAGATGATATCCAATGTGCAAGCAAAGTTATAGAGGACGAATGAATAAATAAACGAAAGAGATAATAAAGATACTATCTATGTGGATACGTATGATGTATGATCGCGCAAAAGAAAAGAATGGTTTTAAAGGAAAAGAAGTATGTTTATTATAAAAACTAGAACTCACTCAGCAACGCTGACTTTTTATGTGTTTCCAGTTGGCAGGTAGTGTTGCTGGGGATGGCACAGAGCGGCTACTCAGCTCTTTTGGGATGGCATTCTCCTTTTGATAATGCTGCCACATTTTATGTTGCATGCAAGTGTTCCTTGAGGATCCCGATAAACGGGATTACTTAAGGAATCTTCTTTAGATGTAGTTTTAATGTTTTTAAACTAGAGGTCACTGTTTATGACCATTTTGTTAAAGATGCAATATGTTGTAAAAGCTTTTATGATGAAATGAGATGTATCCTTTGAATGTTTCCGCTGCATTGTTTTATTTAAATATATGTTTTATGTGCGATGAATGACTAACTGTGAGGTGCCCGGGAACGGGGCCTTACATTACCATTACGGGTGCACACGTAATTGCAACTTGCGGTGCATGTGAAGCATGGTGAATCTTGCCATGAGATAACAATCATGGTTGGTACAAATCTTTCATTCTATACCTGGGAAACTAGATTCATAATCCTAATAAGACTTTGTTAATGACGATGAAACATTTATAACCTCTACTATTATTTAAGTTCCTATCTACCTAGAGCCTCCATGAGATTCATATTGTGATATTAGTCCTAGTCCTAATGAGATGTTGCTCCTTTTAGCATTAATAAAAAATGAAATAAACTATTTGTTTGGAATGTATATGGCCTTAGTAGAGCGGCAGCTAAGTGATGCTACTCCCTACACAGGTATTAACTTTTTCGATGGATTAATCTAAAAACTTGGAGCATTAATAGTTTTAATGTTCTATCATTATGCCTTACTGGAGTAATTGGATGTCACATAACCAATTTAAGCAATGTTCTTGGTATAACGTGTATGTGGTGGGAACGTTACGGGTAGACCTGTATATAAGCATCACCAGTCTACTAAGAATGTACCTGAACTGGGCTATGTGATGATCTTGATGAAATGGAGTAAGAAATAGTGGAAATGATAAAGTGACAAAATTGGTTGTACATACAAGGAATTTTTGACATACTGGTCGAAGGAGTATGACAAGAAAGGGAAAGTAATAGGCCTGACCTATTAGATTGAGGAAATGAAAGTTGTAACATATTTCAACAACTACACTGAAAAACCATAAAATGAAGTATGTTGCTTACTCAATAATGGGTAAAGCACCAACATGGTAGAATACCTAAGCTCAAGCCTAAGGTAGGGAGGCTACAATAGCCATGACTTGAGATGAGTTCAAAGATTTGGTTATTGAGTACTACTACCCGAGGAATGAAATGCAAAAGTTAGAATTGTAATTCAAGAATCGTGCAATGGTAGGGTTAGATCATGCTCTTTATACTGACAAACTTCATGAGTTGACAAAGCTGATATCATACCTTGTGACATTTATACCAAATAGAATTAAGAGGGACATTAGGGAAATATGGTGAGTAGTAGAAAGAAGTTAGAGAGTCGAACAAGCAAGCTAGTGGTAAGGTAGACAAGAAGACTCAAATGTTATTACATGCACGTATCTTATCATCAATTAATACATATCTGCTAGATACACGGGTATAAGATAGCTTCAATTCTTTGGAATTCATTCCTTCACTTGACATGAACCCCAGTTGCTTAGAAATTAGTTAGCCAGTTGAGATAACAATGGTAATAACTAGAGGTTGTAAACAAGTATGAGAAGATCATGTCCTTGACATAGACTTATTACCGTTTAGATTGGGTATCGAAACATGAAACCGAGATAGTCCATCGGGAGAAGGTGGTACGTAATTCTCTATCAAATGACTAAGTGCTTAAGATTCCAGGAAAATATCCTGAAAAGGATATAAGACTCGTTTCTTGCATGAAGACTTGTCAATGCTTAAAGAAGCAGTGCCACACATTTCTAGCGTATGTGGTGGAAAAAAGGTAGAAGAAAGAAAGATATAGGATATTCCTATTATACGGGATTTCTTTTCAAGGTGTGTCTTGATGACTTAACAGGATTACCCCCTCCTCATCAAGTGGATTTCTAGATTGATTTGATTTAAGGAAGAAACTCCGGATGCATTACCAAGTCAAACTACAAGAACTCTTGGATAAGAGTTTTATTCAACCTAGCTACTCACAATAGGGATCACTGATTTTTCTAGTAAAAAAGAAGGACGGATCATTCTGAATATGCATGGATTATAGGGAGTTAAACAAGTTAACTAATGAAACCAATATACTCTTCCCTGTTATGATGATCTATGCTATCGGTTGCGAGGAGAAATGTATTTTCTAAAAGATTGATATTTGATCAAATTACCATCAGTTGAGGATTAAAGAAAATGATATATCGAAGATAATCTTTTGGACTTGTTATGGACATTACGAGTTCTTAGTTATGCCTTTTGAATTAGCAAATGCACCTGTAGTATTTATGGACTTCATGAACCTAGTATGCAAGTTGTACCTAGATAAGTTTATAATTATGTTTATGCATGATATCCTTGTCTATTCACTATTAAAAGAAGAACCGAACAACACCTAAGGGTGATTCTAAAGTTGTTGGGAAAAGATAAACTTTATGCCAGATTCTCTAATTGTGAACTCTGGTCGCATGAAGTGAAGTTTCTTGGTCATATGATCAAGAAGGAGTGAATTCACTTTGACCCGGGTAAGATTGAAGTGACCAAGAAGTGAAACACACCCAAGACGCCTTCGGAAATTCACAGCCCTTTGGATTGGCCAGGTACTACAAACGGTTCATTGTAAATTTCTCAAATATTGCCCAACCATGGACGATGTTAACCCAAAAGGATAAGAAATTCGATTAGGGTCTAAGCTGGAAGAGGCTTTTCAAACATTAAAATACAAGTTGTGAAACACACTGATATTAACCCTTTCGGATGGGTTTCGTGGTATTCTACAATGCATCACACTAAAGACTAGGTTGTGTGCTAATGCAAAAGGATAATGTGATTGTTTATGCCTCATGTTAGCTTAAGGTTCATGAAAGGAATTATATGACGCATGACTTGGAATTAGGCACGGTGGTGTTCACGCTTATAATTTGGTGGCACTATCTGTACAGAACCAAATGCGTCATTTAGTACATTTTTCACCAGAAGGAATTGAAATAAGCCATAGTTGATAGGCAGAACTTCTCACTGATTACGATTGTGAAATCCGATATCATCCCGAAAAGGCCAATGTGGTGGCCGATTCCTTGAGTAGAAGAGAAGGTACTAAATCCTTATATGCACTAGCCTTGGGAAGGACTATTCAATCAAATCTAAAGGCTCGGATCCTAACAGCACCGGGTGAGTCATTGAAAGAAGAAAATATTGCCAGTGAGGAGTTTTATGGGTTGAATAAACAGATGAATTGTAAGGATGATGGCGTGCAATATTTCGTGGATCGTAGATGGGTTCCTAAATAGGGAAACGTAGGAACCCTAGTCATGAATGTGGAAAATAAATCGATGTACTCTATTTATCCTCATGAAGACAAGATGTATCAAGATCTTAAGGAATTGTATTGCTGGCCAGGTATGACGAAAGACATTGCGATGTATGTAAGGGAATGGTTGACATGTTCCAAAGTTAAGGCCTAACATCAGAAACTGTTAGGACTATGCAACAATCGAAAATTCCCTAATGGAAATGGGAGGATATAGCAAAGGACTTCATCACCAAGTTGCCTAGAACAAGTAGCGGACATGATTTGATTTGGGTTGTAGTAAATTGAATGACAAAATCCACTCATTTCTTACCAATTTGTAAGGATTATAATATAGAAAAGCTACCAATTCGCCAGGATTATAAGATGGAAAAGCTACCAATTCGCGAGCGAGGCTATATCAGACCGTGATCGTTGATTCACGTCATGTTTCTGGGAAAACACTTCAGAAATCAATATGCAATCGCTTAGATCTAAGCATTGCTTATCATCCACCAATGGATGGTCTATGTATGAGTACTATCCAAAATCTCAAAGACATGCTTAGGGCATGCGTGATTGACTACGGTGGAATTTGAGATATTCATCTACCGTTGATTGGTTTTTTCTTATAATAACAAGTTATCACACGAGTATCAGATATGTTCTGTTTGAGGTATTCTATGGGAGAAAGTGTCGTTCACTAATGTGTTGAGATTAAATTAGTGAAAGTCAATTAATAGGTCCTAAGATAATTTAAGGGACTACTGATAAGACCTTTCCAAATCAAAGACAGACTCAAGAAAACCAGAGATCGTCAAAAGAGACTCAAGGAAACCAGAGATCGTCAAAAGAGTTAAGCTGATAATTGACGGAAGCCCTCAGAATTTTGGGTAGGATATCGAGTTCTCTTGGAAGTTTTGCCTTGGAAAGGAATATTGTTGTTCGAAATCATAGAAAGCATTAGTATTGTGGCCTATCGGTTGAAGCTACCTCGAGTGGATGATCAGCTTCATTTGTTTTTAGGAGCCAATAGAAATAATGGATAGAGAGGTCAAGAAGTTGAAGCGCGGTATGATCCCATTGTTAGGATTCGATTGAACTTTAAGTGAGACCTTGAAAACTTACTTGGGAGCGGGAGGGCCAGATGAAACATAAATATCGGCATTTGTTTACACATGGAACTTCAGAATCTAACTCTAGCTGAATTTAAGTACGAAATTCCCCCAGCTAGGGAATATTGTGACACCCGTCATTCTCAGCTCTGTTAATTAACCGAAGCTGGTTATCATTCGACTATGTATTTATTATCTTCGTGTAACTAATATGTTCGTGATTGGATTAATTGACATCGTTAGCCGTCGGTGATATCCTAATGCATAAAATAATAAATTAGTCTATTATTATTATTATTATTATTACTACTACTACTACTATTACTATTATTATTATTATTATTGTTATTATATAAATACTATCTTATTATATAAATACTATCATTTGCGAAAATCTATCAAATCGAGCTCGCGACGCCGTGAATCTTGAACGTGCTAATCTTATTTTCCATCATGTCATAGCCCGTTTATATATTTTCCCTAAATTGGTTCGTTAAGGGTTGCATTCTGTAACACCCGGATATTTTTAATGGACAAGAAAGAAAGAATAAACGTGAATAAAAGGAGAAAATGCAATTTAATCCAAGTTGAGGGGTTAAAAGTGTCAAAATTATAAAAAGAATAAAAGTTGGTGCATAAAGGAGGTATGGCCGCCCATAATCTCCCGCACATCTCATTTCTTTTGATTTTAGAGAGAGAAAGAGCAGAAAATTCGGGTTTTTGAAGAAGAACAAGAAGAAGATCGAATTCAAGGTATGTTTTAGGTGATTTGAAGTGTTCTTGACTGATTTTCAGTCTTGGGTTCGTGCTTATATGTGTTTTATGTTCGGTTGTGTGTTTTTGGTGGGTTTTTAGGTGTTTGAGCTCATAGCAAACGGGTTTGAAGGAAGTTATACCCAAAGTTGCATAAGGTGAGTTCTAGAACCCCCTTTTTACATGTTCTAACGGGTTTTGGGGCTGGAAATACATGTAAGTACGTTTTTATAAAAACGGGTATGTTACCCGTATATGTATGTATGAATGTGTACGTGGGTGGGTGTAAGTTTGGGTTTGATTTGTGGTTATGTTTATGTTATGATGCTTAGAATGTTAGTGATAAGCTTAGAACATGATGAACTAATGAATTGGGATTGATCATGATGATTGATAGTATGAGTTGGCTGCCATGCACCTAAATAGTGGCCCATGCGCCCAACGGTCAAAATTGCTTAAGTGTCCCCCATGCGCCCAAACCCCATGCGCCCAAATAGTACCCATGCGCCTAGGCACTCATGCGCTTTCATAGTGCCCATGCGCCTAGAATTGGCCCAGAATGACTAAGTGTTGGGCCATGCGCCCCAATAGTGCCCATGCACCCAGAACCTTCCCATGCACCTAAGTGTTCCCATGCGTCTAGAAGGCCATACGCCTGCATAGTGCCCATGCACCTGCATAGTGCCCATGCGCCTGCATAGTGCTCATGCGCCTAAGACTTAGAAATATTTTCCTGAATTTTTGGGGCTGAAAATGCATACTAAATATACAATTTTAATGACTAGCCAGGGGCGTTTCCCCTTGGACCCCACTACACCGCTGTCAGGGGCTGCCGCCCCCGAACCCCCGTTGTTCCGTAAGGGTCGCTAATGTTATATGGTGACTTGTACTTGCTGTGCATGTGCTTGTGTATATGAATGAATGATGCATGATGTATGTTATGTATGATTATGTGTGACAATGTTGTGCTTATGTATGATATGTTTCCTTATGTTCCTTATTACATATTATTTCATGACTCACGTATTATAAGCATGAAATGAACGTGAAGTATTATGTAACGTAGAGAGGAAGTTAATGTTAATGATATATGGAATATAAAGAAAGAATAAATGCATGCATTAATGAATGAACGGATGTAAGAAAAGTCTTGCAAGCAATGTATGGAGGTTCACACCCAATGAAGGGTGTTAGCTCAACTGTGTGCGGGTTAGCTACCCCGGAAGGATGCACACTGGGGCTTGTGATTGACCATACGTATGGGATCTTGCCTCTTACCCCAGTACTATGGTCAAGCCACCGGGCACAATGTATGTGACACTCAAAAAGTCAAAACGAGTTATCAAGAATAATGGGCTTAATTAGTGGGTATTTAATAAAGGAAGGAAATGGGTTATGGGCTAAATTAGGCTTATGGGCAAGATCCTAAGTGATTAAGGGCCCATAATCAGCCCTTTAACACATTCAACCAGCCACCATCTCCCTCATTTGAACCCTAGCCTCCCAAATTCGTAGAGAGAGAAAGTAGAGAGAGAAAATGAAGAAAACTCAAGATTTGGAGCTTCAAAGGTTAAGGGATTGAAGATCTGGGTGTTGGAGCATCAAACCATAAGAAATGAGCAACAAATCAAGGTAAGAATCGGCCTTTAAACCCTTCTGTAGATCAAACCCGGATTCTAGGGTTTTGGGTTTTGAAAAGTTGCAAAGAATCGCAGAAAGGTCACATTTTTACGTATGAAAATATGTAAAAAAACTTAGATATAGCCTCATGGATGATAAACTAAGAGATTGGACGTAAAAAGTTGCGATTTTGGGTTAAAAACGGGTTGGTTCGTAATTTTTATGCGATCTGCGAATTTGTCTGTGCATCCAGCAAAATTGCATATTCAAGCTGTGAAACTGTGGGTTTTCTGCGAAACTATAGTTTCGTAGATAATTTCGTAGCCATGGAATTCCAACGAAAGTTGGGCGAAACTGTCATGCGAAACTGGCAGTGAAACTGTCAGCGAAACTAGCAGCGAAACTGTCAGCGAAACTGGCAGCGAAGCTGCTTATCTAGCAGCAAAATTAGCAGCGAATTTAGGCAAAAACTAACCCCTTTAAGTGTTAACGTATCTGCAGGTTGGGTAGTGTGATCCTAGCCTAGAAAGCTTAGTTTAGAGGTTACTCACGATATCCAGGTGAGTTCTATATCCCATTATTTACATATTTTTCTATGTTTTTAGGGCTATTATGCATAGTAAACATAAGATTTTCAAGGTAAAGATTTCAAGCGGTTCTAACAAGAAAATAAATTTTCCTATAACAAAATATGCTATATAAAGTCCCTAAAGTAAAAATTTTACGCGCTGACCTGGCAGCCCGGCCCCAGCCAGGGGCGTTGCCCCTTGGACCCCGCTAGGGGCTGCTGCCCCTAGGACCCCGCTGTCAGGGGCTGCCACCCCCGAACCCCCGCGGTCCCGTGAGGGTCAGTTATGTGTTATGATGACTAGTACTTGGTATGTTGGGTACTTAATAAGTTATGTACTATATATTAAGTGAAAGATAATATTAATGAGAAGTGGAACTTAACGAATGTTACCCTGGGCCCGTTTGATGATGAAAAGTCTTGCAAGCACTATGATAGACTTCACTTATGTATGTCGGACGTATAATGATGGATCCGTATTCATGAGCGGGCTATGTGCCTTGCAGTGTGGATCAACTGTCGGGGGTTAGCTACCATGATGATATGTACCGACGGGGATCGACATTCGTTGTCGATCAACTTAGAGCTCTTGCTTTGTGCAATCTTGCTTATGATGAAGTGAAAGATAATGAAAGAACGAAAGATAATGAACATGCTTAATATGATGCAAGAAATGTTATGTAGTATGATGTATGCGTGGTCATTATATGGAGGATAAAGCTTATATTTTCTTATTTATCTAAAACTAGAACTCACTCAGCAAAGCTGACTTTATGCATAATAGTGGTCAGGTAAATGCTGATGCTGAGGATGGCACCAGGGAGCTACTTGCCGAGCAATGGATGGCATTTCTGTCTATGAAATCTTGATTGTAAATTAAGGCCATGCACTATGTTTTTATTCTATTTAAAGACAAATGTATGAGTACAACATGATTTCTAAGTTTTAAATGTTTATTTAATTCCGCTATAATATTTTGTTTATAAAGTGATCTTATGCTATGATTAACCAAATGTTAGGTTTCCCGGGAACGGGGCCTTACAATGTATGGGAGTCTAATTATAGACTTCGGCCTAGTACCCGCTTTATGCATGACGGTGGGGTATAGCACATGGCATTGGTCCGAATGAAGTTACCCCAGTACTGTGGTTAGGCCACCAGGCACAATGTATGGGAGTCTAATTATATACTGCGGCCCAGTACCCGCTTTATGCATGACGGTGGGGTATAGCCCGTGGCATTGGCCCAGAATGTGAGGAAGATAAAGGTGAATGTACGTAAAATATGGTAAGGAAGATAACGAATGATAACGATGACGTACGATGATGAATGAAGGAAAGTTAATGAATGATGATGAAGATAATAATAAGATTATCTATTTGTACATATGATGTATGAGAGCACATCACCATGGATTTTTATTACCAAGCTACCTCGTACGGTGAGGGGGTGGGATACCATTCGGGTGATTGTCGATTGTCTGACGAAGAGTGCTCACTTCCTACCGATCCGCGAGACGTATTTATCTAAGAGACTGGCGGCTCTGTTCATCAAGGAGATTGTAGCTCGTCATGGTGTGTCGGTGTCTATCGTGTCTGATCGTGACACTCGGTTTACATCCAAGTTTTAGAAAAGATTTCATGATGTGATGGGGACGAGGATACATATTAGCACGGCTTATCATCCTTAGACGAACAGACAGTCTGAGAGGACGATTCAGACACTCGAGGATATGCTTTAAGCATGCGTGATCGATTTTGGACGATCCCTTACCGTTAGCAGAATTCTCATATAACAATAGTTATCATGCCAGCATTGGTATGCCACCTTACGAGATGCTATACGATAGAAGGTGTAGGACACCCGTATGTTGGGGTTATGTTGGACAGAAGGAGTTGGGAAGCCTTGAAGTGATCGAGGCTATAAATGAAAAGTTAGAAAAGATCAAAGCCTTCATGAAGGCGGAAAAGGATAGACAAAAGTCGTATGCCGACAAGAGGCATAAATCAATCGACTTCAAGGTGGGTGACCGAGTTATGTTGAAGTTCTCACCTTGGAAAGGAATCACTTGGCTCCGGAAGAGGGGCAAGCTATGCCTGAGGTACATAAGGCTTTTCTGAATCATCGCACGAGTAGGAGAGGTGGCCTATCAGTTAGAATTGCCAGATGAGTTAAGTGAAATTCACCCAACATTCCATGTATCTCATCTGAGAAAGTGCTTAGCTAATGAAGATATGACTGTACCACTGGATGATATCGAAGTGGATGAACGGATCAATTATATAGAGCAGCCAGTGGCAATCATCGATCGGAAGGAGAAGAGATTGAGAAATAAAGTGGTTCTATTGGTGCGAGTATAGTGGAAGCACAGGAAGGGTTCCGAGTCTACATGGGAGACTGAAGAAGAAATGAGACAGCATTACCCATAGTTGTTCGAAGAGTGACAGGTTTCAGGGACGAAACCTCTTTAAGGGGGTAGACTTGTAATGCTTGAAAATTTGTCAAATTAAATAGAAAGGAAAAGTAACAAATAGAAAATGAAAAGAGACAAAAGTCAAAGGGGGTGTTGTGTAAATGGTACACAAAAGACAAAAGATCCACCTTTTTAAAGCATGGCCGCCCATGCCATGCTTACAACTGCTTTTTGTCGAGCAAAAAGAAAAGAAGAAGAAGAAGAAAGGTGGGTTTCGGTTTCTAGAGAGAGAGAACAACAAATCTGGGCTTAGGTAAGTAAATTTTGAATAATTCGTTTGGTTTTATAGATTTTCAACCATGAAACCGATTTCTACGTGTTCTTACTTGTTTATATGTACTCGGGTATGTGTTTTTGGACATTTCTACGTGTTAGAAACTTCTGAAAAGTTCAAGTCGAAGGAGTTAAGCATGGAAGCAGCTTAGGTGAGCTCTAGACCCCGTCTTTTACACGTTTCAAAATGTTTTTCGGGCTGAAAATATAGTAAATGGTTTTAAAATTATTACGTATGTTTACCCGTATGTCTTATGCTTAAATGATGATGTTTTGAGGCTGTTATGTGATATTTATGCTTAGAAAGGTTGTAATAAGCTTAGAAAATAAGGATATGATGATTGGGATTGAAAATATGTTAGAGTTATGACAAACAGGTTGGTCATGCGCCTAAATAAGGCCCATGCGCCTAAAATTTGCCTTAGAAAAAGTTCTAAGTAGGGTCATGCGCCTAAATAGGGTTCATGCGCCCAAACAGTACCCCATGCGCCCAACTAATGCCTTAGAAATTCTAAGTATAAATCCATGCACCTGAATAGTAGCTCATGCGCCTAAGTTCTAAGCTCAGGCGCCTAAGTATACCCCATGCGCCCAAATAGTGCCAATGCACCCGAAGTGGCTCATACGCCTAAGTGTTGAAACACCCAAGTAAGCTCATGCGCCCGCATAGTTGTAACGCGCCTAAACAGGCCTCATGCGCCTGCATAGTTCTCATGCGCCTAACACTTAGAATTTTTCCTGAATTTTTGGTGAAAATTGAATGATTAGGGTTTGACCCTAGTTTGACTTTAGGGTCATAATTGCTTATATTATGCATGATTATGAGTTGTTCTTATGTTCCATATAATTTATTATTATGTGACTTTACGTGGGTGTTTATGATCGTGAACGTAAACTATTATCATTAATAAAAGTGAAAGCTTAATGATAAAGAAAAGTGGAACGTAAATGAAAGAATGTAAGTCTTGCAAGCAAATGAATAGAAAACGGCATACTTGAAACGACAGCCGCTGAAACCGCACTAAAGCTTTGAAAGAGACGTTCCAACTGTATGCGATTTAGCTAACCCGAAGAATGCATGCAGGGTTAGTCATTGAGACTGACAGGGACCCTTGTAGTATACCCTAGGTGACTGGGTCAGCTTAGTGCATAATGCTTGTAGTCTATATATAGACCACAGGCCCAGCAACAGCTTTGTGCACAATGTTCAGGGTCTTGCACATTGGTCCGTAAGAAAGTGAAAGATAATGATAAAGGTACAAAACGAACGAATGCGTACAGTAAAGGAATCAAAAAACTATTACCTTGATGTATGTATGATGTGTGATCACAAGCCAAAAATAAAGGAAGTATTTTACAACAAAGGATATTTTCATATATCTATACAAGGTATTTTAATACTTTTAAAACTAGAACTCACTCAGCAACGCTGACTTTTATACATTTTCAGTTGGCAGGTAAATATTGCTAAGGATGGCATGAGGGTGAAGCTACATGGCGGGGCAAGACTGACATCCATTCATGTTTTGATAATATTGTTGTTACAGTAATGCATTTAAACAATCTTTTTGTAACTAATGAACAACGATGTATTGCTTAACAACAGTAAATATAAATGAAATGAATGGGCTTTTGATAATGTAATTCTGCTGCAATGTTTCATGAAATGTACACTATTATGTATGTTTAGTGATACGATTGACCAATTGTGAGGTGCCCGGGAACGGAGCCTTATAACTATCAATCAATGATAGGCTCACTCATTATCTTACTACTAGTAGACTAGACATCATGTTTGGAGTATGCATTTGTGTCGTATATCAGGTTGATCTCAAGAAGTCACATAACCAGCTCTTGGTTTATGGTATCCAAAAGAAGGCAACTTCAATTTGTATGCATATGCAGACAGTGATGTAAGGCCCCTTTCCCGGGACGCTTACAACTGGCCATTCATCGCTCTTAAAACATATAATTTCGTTAACTTTAATAAACGTTACAACGAAATTAGTAAAATAACTTTTCATTTCAATATAAATGCTTTTGCAAGTTAATACAACATTCATTACAAAACATCGTTTGTTCGCATTATAATGCAAAAGCGTTAAACAAAAGAATGCCATCCAAAAAGAGCTAAGTAGCCGCCCCGTGCCATCCTCAGCAACATTACCTGCCAACTGGAAACACATAAAAAGTCAGCGTTGCTGAGTGAGTTCTAGTTATATAATAAAACATACTTTTCTTTCATTAAAACCGTTCTTTACTTACATGCGATCACACATCATACGTACACATAGATAATATTATTATCTTCATCATTTGTTCGTTAACTTTCGTTCATTTAACGTGTATCATTAACATTCACATTCGTTACTTTCATTCACATTCATTCATAAATTCTTACTTCCATTTGTACATTCCTTACTTTCATTCGTACATTCATTACATTCATTCGTATGTTCATTACTTTCGATGACATGTACCGTACGCCGAACATTGTGCACGAAGCTGGTTACTGGGCCTAAGGTCTTTCATAGACCTCGAACATTGTGCACGATGCTGACTCTAGTACCTAGGGCAAGTTCATTCACCACTTATCTTTCTCTTTCATTACGGATCAATGCCATGTGCTATACCCCGAACATTGTGCACGAAGCTGCTTACTGGGCCTGAGGTCTTTCACAGACCTCAAACATTGTGCACGAAGCTGACTCCAGTACCTAGGGCAAGCGGCAAGGATCCCATACATATGGTCAATCACAAGGATTGGACCCCAGTGTGCATCCTTCTGGGGTAGCTAACCCGCACACAGTTGAGCTAACACCCTTCATTGGGTGTGAACCTCCATACATTCGCTTGCAAGCCTTTTCCTTACTTTCATTCATTCGTTCGTTAATGCATGCATTCTTTCATTTCGTTCCTCTTTTCATTATCTTCCACTTTACGTTACATAATGCTTTTCATTCATTCATAAACATAACATGTAAAGCCACAGGAAAGATAAACATACATCATAACGAGGAACATCATTATACATAAGTAGCATCATCATACAGAGCAACATCATACATACATAACATACATCATGCATAATCATGCATCATCATTATTATCATGCCTAACATAACTTCTAAGGCCTCAACGGCCATCTTACATGCACTTACGGGAACTTCCACGTCAAAACTTACATCTGCACTTTTCCCCAAAAGTCAGTAATCAAGCTATGCTTCTCCTCGGGTGCACAGCCCTATTTGGGCGTATGGGCACCCTTCAGTCGCATGGCCTCCATGCGACTGAGCATCATGCAAATGGACCACTGCGGATGAACTCCAATACGGATGAACACCCAATCATGCTAATGGACCCTCAATCGTGCGAGTGAACACTATGCGAATGGACCTCATACGGTTGAACACTATGTGAATGAGCACCTATGCGAATAGGCTCTCAGTCGCATGACCCCCATGTGACTGGACCCCAGTCGTGCGACTGAACCTCGATCGTGTGAATGAACTCCAATCACACCTCAATCGGCTGAATGGCCTCCAGTCGGTCGCCTAGCCCTAGCTGATACAGAATGCAGTTCATCCCGAACCCAATCTGCTATTTTCGACCTCCAAGCTCATCCAAACCCATTCTAAGCCCAAATCAACCATCCTAAACCATAGGAATGCATACTACAACACCATTCAAGCACACACAAGCCCGGAAACAAACTCCAAACACATCACACGCAATCACACCCAAATGGGTCAAACACACACACATGTAAAAACAGGTTTACTATGTGTTCCAGCCCCAAATCAGTTGAAAACGAGTAAAATAGGGGTCCTAGAACTCACACAAACTACAAGAAGAAGAAGATCTTCGTGTAGACCCGCTACACGATGATTTTGCACACTCGAACCAAGCTTTCTTCTTCACTTCTCCCTTTTCTCTCTTTATGGATGATATGTGTGGGTGTGGGGAGAGGGTAAGGGCTTCCCTCTCCCTTTCAATACCCCTACTTACCCGACTTTCTCATGTTGGCAAGTTTGGTCCCCCGACTTTGGACTTTATTTCTTTTTCTTCTTTCGTCGGCTTCAAAGAAAATTTCAGGGTGTTACAAGTCCACCCCCCTTATATAGGTTTCATCCCCAAAACCTATTATTCTTCGAATAAATATGGGTAATGATGTATCATTTCTTCCTCAGTCTCCCACGTTGACTCGGATCCCTTCCTGTGCTTCCACTGTACACGCACAAAAGGAACCACTTTATTTCTCAGCCTCTTCTCTTTTCGATCGATGATTGCCACTGGTTGCTCCACATAATTGAGTCGTTCGTCTACTTCGATATCCTCCAGTGGAACAATCATATCCTCGTCTGCCAAACACTTCCTTAGATGAGATACGTGGAATGTCGGGTGAATTCCACTTAACTCATCTGGTAACTCCAATCTATAGGTCACCTCTCCTACTTGAGCAATGATTCAGAAGTGCCTATGTATCTCGGGCTCAACTTGCCCTGCTTTTGGAAGCGAATGATACACTTCCAAGGTGAGACCTTCAACATAACCCGGTCACCCACCTGGAACTCAATCGGTCTGCGTCGTTTATTAGCATACGACTTCTGTCTATCTTTGGCTGCCTTCATGAAGGCTTTGATCCTTTCAAGCTTCTCATCGTAGCCTCGATCACCTCGACACTCCCTAACTCTTTATGACCAATATCACCCCAACAAACGGGTGTTCTGTATCTCCTATCGTATAGCATCTCATAAGGTGGCATACCAATGCTAGCATGATAGCTGTTATTATATAAGAATTCAGCTAACGGTAACTGGTCATCCCAACTTCTCCCAAAATCAATCACACATGCCCAAAGCATGTCCTTCAATGTCTGAATGGTCCTTTCTAACTGACCATCAGTCTGGGGATGATACGCCGTGCTAATATGTAACCTCATTCCCATCACGTCGTGGAATTTCTTCCAGAATTTGGATGTGAACCGGGTGTCACGATCAGACACAATAGACACCGGCACACCATGACGAGTCATAATCTCCTTAATGAAAAGATCCTCCAACCTCTCGATGAATATGTCTCGCGAATCGGTAGGAAGTGAGCACTCTTCGTCAAGCGGTCAACAATCACCCATATAGCATCGTACCCTTTCGGAGTACGCGACAGCTTCATGATGAAATACATGGTGATGTGCTCCCACTTCCATTCCGGTATATCCAAAGGTTGGATCTTCCCATACGGCTTTTGATGCTCGGCCTTCACTTGCAAGCAAGTAAGGCACTTACTCACATACTCCACTACGTCACGCTTCATACCCGGCCACCAATAATCTTTCTTCATGTCTTGGTACATCTTTGTAGCACCAGGATGAATAGAGTACCGAGTCTTGTGAGCTTCATCCATAATCTTCACTCGTAGATCCCCAAGACGAGGAATCCACATTCGTCCAAACCAGGTTCTAACACCAAATGTGTTTTCGCCCAATTCCGTAACCAGACCTCTCATCCTTTAAGAGTTAAGATGATCTTCCTTCAATGCCTTATCTTGAAACTCTTTGACTTGCTCCATCACATCAGAGGTCATAATCAACTGGTACGCTTTCACCCTAATCGGCTCGGGTCTCTCCTTTCGACTAAGGGCATCCGCCACCACGTTGGCTTTGCCCGGATGATAATGGATCTCACAATCATAATCCTTTATGAGCTCCAACCATCTTCTCTGCCTCATGTTCAAGTCCTTCTGCTCGAAGAAGTACTTCAAGCTCTTGTGGTCAGAGAAAATGGTGCACTTCGTCCCCTAGAGATAGTGCCTCCAAATCTTTAGTGCAAAGACCACAGCTGCTAGCTCCAAGTCATGAGTAAGATAGTTAACCTCATGAACCTTCAACTGTCGGGATGCGTAAGCTATAACCTTTCCTCTCTGCATTAACACACATCCCAATCCCGAATAGGAAGCATTAGAATAAACCACCAGATCTTCACTTCCGTCGGGTAATGACAATACAGGAGCTTGAGTCAACCTCGCCTTCAATTCCTCGAACGCCTTCTCTTGAGCTTGACCCCATACAAATTTCACATCTTTCCGGGTCAACTTGGTTAGTGGAGAAGCGATCTTGGAAAAGTCTTGGATGAATCTTCTGTAGTAGCCGGCCAAACCCAAGAAACTACGGATCTCGGATGGCGTCTTTGGAGACTTCCATTGCATCACCGCTTCCACCTTTCCGGATCCATCATAATCCCCTCCGGATTTACCACGTGACCCAAGAATTTAACCTCGCGCAACCAAAACGCGCATTTGGAGAACTTGACATACAACTTCTCCCTTCTCAACGTCTCCAACACCGCTCGAATGTACATGGGATGCTCTATCTCGCTCTTTGAATAAATCAAGATATCATCAATAAACACGATCACTGATTTATCCAACATCGGCCGACACACTCGGTTCATCAGATCCATAAAAGCAGCTAGCGCATTGGTCAAACCAAAAGACATGACAAGAAACTCGTAGTGACCGTAGCGCATGCGAAAAGCTGTTTTAGGATTATCCTGCTCTTTCACCTTTAGCTGATGGTAGCCAGATCGAAGATCTATCCTTGAAAACCAACTAGCGCCTTGAAGCTAATCAAACATATCATCAATCCTCGGTAACGGGTACCGATTCTTCACCATCAACTTGTTCAGCTCATGGCAGTCTATACACATCCTCATACTACCATCTTTCTTCTTTACAAATAAGATCGGAGCACCCCAAGGAGAGATACTCGGTCTAATCAACCCCTTATCAGCAGCTCTTGCAACTGCTCCATCAACTCTTTCATCTCCGTCGGAGCCAACCGATACGGTGCCTTGGCAACGGGTTGGGCACCCCGTATCAGATCAATCTCGGTCAAGTGGCACTCCTGGCAAGTCTTCGGGAAACACATCGGGAAAGTCACACACAACTGGTACATCAGACAGTTGTGGTGTTGGCGTATCCACATCCTTCATATAGGCCAAGTAAGCACTCCTGGCAAGTCTTCGGGATCCCCATAACACATCGGGAAAGTCACACATTCGCCTTGAAGTCCTCCAACCAATCCATCCCAAGAACCAATCGAAACCACCTAGGATCATCACAAACGGTCTAACAGGAACTTATGGCCTTCTAACTCCATGTCATAGTTCTATATCATCTCGGAAATCCTAGTATACTTACCTATGGCAGTTTCTACATCAAAGGGCGCATCAACACGTCTACTACTAACAGGCAGTTTAGCATAGAAGCAGCAGAAATAAAACTTCTACTGGCACCCGAATCAAATAACACAGAAGCTAAAGTTTGGTTCACCAAAAACGTACCGGACATACATCAGGTCCGTCCTAGCTTCCTCTTGTGTCATAGTGAATGCCCTGGCGCTCGCCCCCTCGCTCCTTCATTTCCCGTCTTCTTCACCCCGGAACCCTCAGCCCTTGGCTTCTTGCAGTCTCTGCTCATGTGGCCCTCCCTGCCACAGTTAAAACATTTCCCCAGTTTACACTCCCATGCCATATGACCTGGCTTCCCACATTTGAACCACACATTCAGCCCCCACCTATACTCACCACTGTGCTCCTTCCCACATTTGCCACACTTTTTCGATCCCGTACCCGGTGTGACTACACGGCGAACATCCACCCGTGCCTTCTTGTTACCCGTTGAGGCATCACCCCGACCAAACCTCTTCCCACTCCAGTTCCGATCACCAACACCCTTCCTACTACCTTCAGCCATCACCAATACAGCCCTCTCATCGTACAGTCTCCCCGCCAAATCCATCACCGACCTAAACGTGCTTGGTCAGGCAGCGATCATATGCCTGCGAATATCCGCTGGCAAACCCTGAATATACCTCTTAATCTTCCGTGATAGAGGCGTCACCTGATCCGGCACCAGACGTGCCATCTCGTTGTTTGTGGTGTACTGCTGGTGTGTCATGGTTACCGCCTCCAGCTGCAGGAACTCCCTCTCAACCTTATCCATCTCCCGATGAGGACAGAACTCCTCAATAACCAGCATCTTCAGTTCCGACCATCTCATTCTCCCAATGGCCCTGCTACCCTCTGCTTGGACTATGTTGTCCCACCAGCATAAAGCCGAGTCCATAAAATAATGGGCAGCAAACTTCACCTTTTGGTCCTCCCGCACTCGCTGATATTCAGAACGCTTCTATTTCCCTCACCCATCGATGGGCAGCAGCAGCAGTGTCATTACCATCAAAAGTAGGGGGCTTACACCTCTGAAATGCCCCATAGTTACAACCTCATGCCGCCTCCGGCGCAGGCTCCTCTTCTTCCTCTTCTTCGTCATCAGAAGGAACCGTTTCAGGCTCCGTCGTTCCCGTCCTCCCGAGGACCGGTTCCTCTCTTTCCGTTCTCCTTCCCGTACAGCCTTTATCACTTCGGTCACCACAGACGGTAAGATCATCTGCATGACCTGATGCCCTCCTCCCTACAACAGCCTCCTTTATCGAGGCTCTCAGATTGGCACTCTCATCTACACCCTCCGGATGAGGGGTCTCGGGTTTTTCAGGAACCACCTTTTCAACTCTAGGCCTGCCACTTTTAGGCCGTGATGCAGCCGCAAGCCCACCATGCGAGGCTTTAGATGATCTACCACCGGCCATCCTCTATCACACACAGAAAGATTCAAACACCAACACTGTCATTCAAGGAACAGCTCATTTATGTCAGTATGGTAAGTCCCTAATTACAGTGGCCAGTGTGATTAGCCACTACTTTACTCTTCGTACCCTAGCATCACTGTCCTGACTACATCAGTATTAAATCTACCAGCAACACATATACCACATACATGCGCACATAATACCGTTAACATTAAGAAAGTACCTGATGGCACGCAGCTACTCAGACTGGCTCCCTTCCCTTTTTGTCCCATTCTCAATTAAGTTAAGGTTTTTTTTAAAATTTACCCGTTTCACTTAACTTTGGCTCTGATACCAACTAGTAGGCCCCATTCCCGGGACGCTTACAGCTGGCCATTCATCGCTCTTAAAACATATAATTTCGTTAACTTTAATAAACGTTACAGCGGAATCAGTAAAATAACTTTTCATTTCATATAAATGCTTTTGCAAGTTAATACAACATTCATTACAAAACATTGTTTGTTCGCATTACAATGCAAAAGCGTTAAACAAAGAATGCCATCCAAAAAGAGCTGAGTAGCCGCCCCGTGCCATCCTCAGCAACATTACCTGCCACTGGAAACACATAAAAAGTCAGCTTTGCTGAGTGAATTTAGTTTTATAATAAAACATTTTCTTCATTAAAATCGTTCTTACTTACATGCGATCGCACATCATACTACACATAGATAATATCATTATTATCTTCATCATTCGTTCGTTACTTTCATTCATTTAACGGCTCGTTAACATTCACATTCTTATTCTTACTTTCATTCGTACGTTCCTTACTTTCATTCGTACATTCATTACATTCATTCGTACGTTCATACTTTCGATGACATGTACAATACTCGACATTATGCACGAAGCTGTTACTGGGCCTGAGTCTTTCATAGACCTCAAAAACATTATGCACGAGCTGACTCCAGTACCTAGGCAGTTCATTCACCACTTATCTTTTCTCTTTCATTATGGATCAATGCCATGTGCTATACCCCAACATTATGCACGAAGCTGGTTACTAGGCCTGAGGTCTTTCATAGACCTCGAACATTGTGCATGAAACTAACTCCAGTACCTAGGCAAGTGCAAGGATCCCATACATAGCATCATAAGGATTGGACCCCAGTGTACATCCTTCTGGGTAGCTACCCGCACACAGTTGAGCTAACACCTTCATTGGGTGTGACTCCATACATTCGCTTGCAAGCCTTTCCTTACTTTCATTCATTCGTTCATTATCACGCATTCTTTCATTTCGTTCCTCTTTCATTATCTTCCACTTTACGTGACATAATGCTTTCATTCATTATAAACAACAAGTAAGCCACAGGAAAATAACATACATCATAACGAGGAACATCATCATACACAATAGCATCCATACAGGCAACATCATACATACATAACATACATCATGCATAATCAGCATCATCATCATTATCATGCCCAACATACTTTAGGCTCAACGCCACTTACATGCATTACGGAACTTCCACGTCAAAACTACATCTCACTTTCCCCCTGACAGGATCTCAGCCTCTCGTGATCAATTAGATTATGTTTGCAGCGGATTTAGCACATTAATTAGCAATTAAGCAAGAACATAAAAGATATTTCAGTTAAAATCATAACATAGAGAGAGAAGAGTTCTGCGAAACATAAATGTTCTATTGGTCGCACGTTCGGCAATTAATACAGTATGGTTACCCATCCTTTTATAGGCGTAAAAGGATGGTTGATGTCCTTTTCTGACATCACTGAAATTCAAATTACAACTGACAAAAACATAAAACTACTGAAGATGTCAACAACTGACATCTTCTTACAAAAGTTCCTAAGTGCTGACAAAAGTAAACTACGAACTATAACAACTGAAGAACATGCTCTTTAGTTGTTGTACAACTACTGAAACAAAATAAACTACTGAAAAGAAAAACCACCACAACAACGGAAGAACTTCTTCAGTTGTTGTGACAAACTCTGAGTCTTCATACTTGGTCTTCAGACTTGGCTTCGGAAGATGTACCAACTTCGGAAGATGTAACTTCGGAAGATGTAACAACTGATGACTTCAGTAGATATCATCAGTTGTTGTCCTCAGTCTTTTCTTCAGACTTGGCTGGAAGATAGAAACAGCTTCGGAAGATGTAACAACTATGATGACTTCAGTAGATATCATCAGTTGTTGTCTTCAGTCTTTGTCTTCAGACTTTGTGCTTCGGAAGAAGATCTTCAGTTCTTTAGTTCTTCAGCTTTTGATACTTCAGTACTTGGTCTTCAGTACTTGAAGTCTTCATACTTGAATGATCATACTTCAACTTCAGTACTTGGTCTTCAGTACTTTGGGAGTCTTTAGCTGTTGTTCTTCAGTTCTTTGATCTTCAATCTTTGTTCTTCAGACTTTGTCATAACAGCTGAGGCTGGGGCTAGATGCTCTCGAGTCTGACAAGCAGAGAACACAATAGCTGATGAAGTCTTCAGATGCTCTCGAGTCTGACATTCAGCAGGAGAACACATAGCTGATGGAAGTCATCAGATGTTCTCGAGTCTGACATTCAAGCAAGAGAACACTGTAACTGATGGGAGTCCCAGTTGTTGCAGTGGCATGTGGGACTTAGAGGTTTTCCTGATCTTGCTCATTGGTTCTTTTGGTCCAACAAACTCCCCCTGAACAATGCAGCAAACCTCTAATTTTGGATGTCCCACTTATTGATGGCATAAAGATTGGTCTATTTCCTTCTAGATCAGATTAGAAGTTGACCCAGATAAGCACTGGCCAGAGAGGTAGTCTCAAGTGTTTGTTTGGCTAAGTATGGATGGGAGCTCTGTCTTGGGGAATTACACAGAGCTGTTGTCCCATCCATGAGATCTACCTCCCATGTACAAGCCGTAGGATTCTCGGGTGTAGGCTGAAGAAAGATCATCTGCTCTTCTTTGGATAGATCTTCAGGCTCACCATCAACAATCCTTCCCGACCGTACAGCTCTGAGATGAACTTGACCTGTCTTCCATTTTTGAGCTCAAGTGTTGTGGTTGCTTGTATGCAAACTCATCAGATGTTTACCCTCCAACAACAGGTTGAGCATTCCTTTGGAAATTCTCAAGCCTCTTATAACCAGACCCTTCCTAACCACCCTATCATCTAGCATTGTAAAGGGTGATTGCCGCTCTATAGGTTTCTCGAATTCCTCTACTATTTCCCAGGGTGTTATTACAAAAGCCACAGAGATCACTTCATCTACGATTCTCTTAGTTGGCTCTTGTATCTCACAGGCATGTCCTTTTGACTATCCTGTGAGACACCCTTGGGTCAGGCCAAGTTCTCACCCTCTCCTTTTCATATTGAAAGGTTTTCTTGGGGTGAATAATCTCAGAGCTTCCTTTTTCATACTCATTAAGAGGTGGTAGCAGCATAACATTTGTCAATGCTTTTCAGCATTTCCTTATCATGTCGCTTTTGCTGCTCCTCCTCTTCTAACTTTACCCTCACAGTGTCCTGCTGTGAGGTGGGAGTGAAGGTTTGTGTTTGGCTTTGGGTAAAGGTATAACTGCTAAAAGTGGCAGGCTATCCTCCTCATCCCTCCTCTTCTTCATCTTGCAGCCTCAGCACCCTTCTCTTCTTCTTCAAGGGTGGATCATTGGCTGCGGGTTTGGTGGTAAAGGAGTTGGTTTTGTGGGTTGTGGTTGGTTTGTTGTTGGGAATGTTGGCAGGCACTGCTAGTAACCTAGAGATAAGCTGGTTTGTCTGTTTTACTAGCATGGTCCTGTTCCCAGCACCTGCTTCAGAAAGGGCCTCTGCGACCAGTCCCTTAGTGAAATCACCAGCCGAACAGATCTTGGTGTTATAGCCAAGATCCTTTCCCTGGTCCATGCTTTGATGTCAAGGACTGGTCTGCCAAATACTTCGAAATGAATCTACTCATAGCCTCGAGTTTCTTTTGATCCTCTTGGCTATAAGTAGACCATCGGTATTTATCTCCCTAGTTTCCATTTTTCCTGATCTCCTGATCTAGCAGGCAGTGTCCTTGTCAAAGCCTTGCTTGAACAGCTGAGCAATGGCAGAATCCATTGATTGCTGTGTTCAGCATCAGCCTCCTTGACAAGGGCTGCTAGATCAGAGTCAGCCACCATCTTTCCCTCCTCTCCATTTTCTATCAGTGAAACTGAATCCCTTTGATATCAGCCATCTATTTTCTCACCTCCCCTCGCTTTCCTCTTCCCTTTCTCCCTCACCTTCCTAGTCTCCTCACCAACTCCCTCTCTACCACCACCTCTTTCTCTGCCTCTTTCTCCTCCTCACCCCTCCTCCTCTTGACTTGCACTGATGTCTCCCCCTTTTAGGTGCATTGGTTGGGGTTTGACTATCAGCAAGTGCCTTAGAAATGGCAACCTCCACCATGGTTGTATGTATGTGGGAACCCTCTCATCAAGGTTTGAATGACTAATCTTTAAGCATGGGTGTGATGAAGGTAGGGATTTTTGAGAATAGCATCCAGCTGCTCAGGGGGGTTCTGACCCTGAGAGCTAGTGCCAGAAGCAAGGGTTAGTGGCCGAGTTTGTGGGAGTGGCTCAGTGTTTATGAGACTTCGGGTGAAGGTGCCATCTGTGGGTATGGTGGTAGATGGACTTCTATCCTGAGTCATTTGAGCAAGCAGCTCTTTGAGTCTGCTTATCTCTCCTCTAGGATAGTGTTTTGAGCTACTACATCATAGAAGAAGCTCAGGTCATCATCAGCATGAGCTGAATCACCTGACCTCCTGACATTGTCAGGATGTACATGTCCTGAGTGTGGCTCAGTAATGACATGTGCCCCTTGTTCATGGTACTGGGGACTTCTGCCTCCGGATTGGATCCATCATCGGCCATTGCCTCTGGTGAGGTCTTAGTGATGTTACCAGCTGCACCCTGCTCAGATGTTGATGCAGGGGAAGTGGCAGCCTCCCAGATTGTTCCATCTCCCTAGCCACACTGGGAGATTGAACTGATTCTCTGTGTTGTGGGCTCCCATCGGCACTTGTACCCACCCCCTCTTCGGTTGGAGTCTCCCAGTTGTAATAGGTTTCTGGGGAGAGGGTGGAGTGCTCAGATCGGTCAGCACTTTGGCTATTGCCAATGTTGGGCTTAGTGGGGCAGTCTCATCAGTAGATGGGCTAGAAGCAGTGTGCACATGGGGAGGACTGTGCTCTTCAATGGCAGTCTTCTCAAGTGAGAAAGACCCCAGTAATGGGTTGCCCCAAAATTGGTTACATCAAGCTCCTGTTGAGAGGAAGCCTGTGCGGTTGTGGTGGGTGGAGTCGTGGTACCTGCTGGGAGAATCGAACCAGCAGGCACATCCTGCCTTTCTGTGGCGGGGCATCCTCAGGGGACTCATCTCCCTGAGTAGCCTTTTTGGGCTTCTTTTTGCTTTTGGCTTGGTGGGGACTGTGGATTTGGAGGTGGAGGCTGTGGGTTCCTGTTTCGTGGGTTTTCGCAGCCGCCAGCCTGTTTGAGTGTGTGGTCAGTGTTGTGCCTGGAGTATACCTCGGCTTGAACAGCCATGGCAGGGACCCCAGTGCCAACTAGTCCCTCAGCCTGAAGCTGGTTTTCGATCATGGCCATTATGAATCGTGGATACAAGTCCAACGATTAAAAAAGGTTTGGTGGCCATGTCCTTGAGTTCCAAAAATAAAAGATCCGTAAATTTAGAGGTTGTTTCTCAAGGATAGAATACAATACCTGTTGCCACCTTGTTGACATCTGGTCCCACGAAGAGGTCTTGGGAGCCAGACACAACACGTTCACCATGTGGAAGATTAATCGTTGAGGGTCAGGTTAGTGTTCTTCAGCAAGGTGGAGGCGGAGGTTACCCCTGGTAGTCATGGATGTGAATGAGAGATCCAGGGTACCTTTGGGGTAGGAAGTTGGGTGATGGCATCCTCCAGCTCTAGGGTTTGTCGTAGGGTAGCTGGGGTGATAACCACAGGTTTGCCGTTGACGGAGGACCGGAGGGAGACCTCGCCATTCTGCTCTCGGTTTGGACGTTATATTTGTCCAAAACTCCGCCAAAGGGTCGGTGTATATAGTAGGGTTCAGGAGAAAAGCCGTTTGTAGGGTGAGTCGTTCATAAGATCGACGGCTGGGTGAAACTTGGGCCATAATGCGATTTTGTAAGATGAGCGACGCAGTTGTGTCGAGGTTTCAGTTGCATGGTCGCCATTAATGGTGTATGGAAGTTCAGAGGTTTTAGTAAGATTAGGGCAAGTGGAGTAAATGCTCTGAATGTGGGGTATATAGGGTAGGCAAAGGTTGAAAGGAAACTACTGAAGGTTTTGGTGTCAGTTCAGTTGTTGTAACGACTGATGATGTGGTTTTGACCTTCAGTGGTTGTAACATCTGAGGACTTGGTATTAGTCTTCAGTAGTTGAAACTACTGAGACCTTGGTTTTGTCCTTCAGATGTTGTGAATGTCTGAAGAGTTACTGTCAGTCGTCAGTAGTTATGAACTACTGATGACCTAGTATTCTTCTTCAGACATTGGAACAACTGAAGACTTGGTGTAGCCTTCAGTAGTTGTAAACTACTGAGATCAGTATTATGAACTATGAAGACATGGTATTGCTTCAGTTGTTGTAAACAATGAGGACTTGGTGTTAGCCTTCAGTAGTTGTGAACTACTGATGTCAGTAGTTGTGAACTACTGAAGACATGTTTTGTCCTTCAGTTGTATGTGTATGAAACAGCAGCTGTTGTTATCAACTGATGAAAATTACTCTCAGCTGTTTCCGTCAAATCAGTTGTTTCATACTAGCCTCCACACTTACTCATCAGCTCTTTGGCTGACTTTCAGATGTTTCATTGACCCTCAGCTCTTGTGAATATGTATGCCTTCAGCTCTTGTGATCAGATGTTCACAAGTGCTGATGAAATACTCTTCAGAGCTGGTGAACAAATTTTGTCTTCAGTACTTGTGTAAGATTACACATCAGTACTTGGGAACAAAATTTGTTCTTCAGTACTATTTATTTGAAAATCATACTCAGTAGTTGTAATCCACCTCACTACATCAGTTTTTTTCAATAAATAATGTACATCAGTACTTTGAGTCATTTTAGTCTTCAGTAGTTGTGAAAGAGCTGAAGACTAAATTACTCATCAGTACTTGTATTTGACCTTTGCTCTTCAGTAGTTGTGAACTAAGAGTACCAGCATAGGTCAAATCAATCAAGCTGCAGCATACCAAGCCTTAACCAAATTGTGGAATGTGGCACTATCTAGAGGCTTAGTAAAATGTCTGCAAGCTCATCAGCACTAGGCACAAACTTAGGATCAATCAGACCTTTCTCATAGCAATCCTGATAAAATGATGTCTGATCTCAATATGTTTGGTCCTTGAGTGCTGGACTGGATTCTTAACAATACAGAGAGCTGAAGCACTATCCATTAATAATGGAGTCTTAGTCTCAGTAATGCCATAATCCAGAAGTTGGTTCTGAAGCCAGAGTATTTGAGAGGTGCAACTTGCAGCAGCAATATACTCAGCTTCAGCAGTAGATGTAGCAATTGATGTTTGTTTCTTACTCTGCCAAGAAACTAAACAATTGCCTAGGAATTGGCAACCACCAGAAGTGGATTTTCTGGTGACTTTGCATCCTGCATAGTCACTATCAGAGAAAGCAACTAATTTGCAAGAATGCCCAGCTGAATACCAAAGACCTAGTGATTGGGTACCTTGCAGATATCTAAAGATCCTTTGACTGCAATCAAATGGGATTCTTTAGGTGCAGCCTGAAATCTAGCACAAGCACATGTTGAAAACATGATGTTGTCTAGAAGCTGTAAGGTACATCAAGGACCCATCATACATCTGTAAAGGGTTTCATCAACCGCTTTACCTTTCTGATCTACATCTAGTTGTGTGATGCTGCTCATGGGAGTGGAACAGGGCTTACAGTTTGTAAATCAAACTTACGCAACAACTCTTTGGTATACTTGGACTGATGGATGAAGATTCCATCATCCTGTTGTTTGATTTGCAAACCCAGAAAGTACTGTAATTCTCCCATAGCACTCATTTCAATCGTAGATTCATAAGCTTTGTAAATTCATCACACAACTTTGGATCAGAGGATGCAAAGATGATGTCATCAACATAAATCTGAACAAGGAGCTTATGTTGTCCCATAGTCTTGATGAATAAGGTTTTATCGATGGTGCCTCTAGTGAACTTGTTCTCTAAAAGAAAGTTGAGAGTGTCTCATACCAGGCTCTAGGTGCTTGCTTCAGCCCATAGAGAGCCTTATCAAGCTTGTACACCCAATCAGGAGTTTATTGTCCTCAAAGCCTGGTGGTTGACACACATAAACCTCTTCTTTTATTTTTCCATATAGGAAGGCACTTTTGACATCCATTTGATAAACCTTGAGACTGTGAAAGGCAGCATAAGCTAAGACAGTCTGATTGCTTCTAGTCTGGCCACAGGTGCAAAGGTCTCATCATAATCGATGCCTTCCTCCTGTGCAACCCTTGGACAACCAGTCTGGCCTTGTTCTTGACAATTTGGCCCTTCTCATCTGTTTTGTTCCTGAATACCCACTTGGTGCCTATAGCACACTTATCTTTGGGTAATGGAACAAGCTCCCACACTTGCTGTTTCTGAATTGAAGAAGCTCAAGCTGTATAGCTTCCACCCATCCATTGTCTCTTAAGCAATATGATAGTTCTTTGGCTCTTGCTGACTGATGAAGAGAGCATAGAAGCAGAAGTTGGACAATTGATTCCTGGTTGAAACTCCAGCATGGATATCACCAATGATTTGTGAAGTGGGGTGATTCTTGAGCTCTTGATAAACTATAATATCTGTGCAAGTGTTTGTAGACCCATCAGCACAACAGATGGTGATGGAGATTCCTGAAACCATGTAGAGGATGGCAGCTCAAACGAAGTAGAGCAAGCAGAAATCTCATCAGCATTTGTAGTGGATGGAGCTGCTGAGGCTACAGGAGCATCAGGTTCAGTGAACTTAGGCAGATTGTCACTAAACCTGAAGAGGTGAGTACTGACTTCATCATCATCAGTACCACCAGGTGGAGATCTGCTGACAGGCTCAACAGATGGAGGTTGATAAGGAACATATTGCAGTATGTCCAGATCAAACAACTCCACAGGGTTTTGTGGAATCTTGTCCTTTGGAGATTCATTGAACTTAACATGCAGAGTTTCTTCAACCCCCTTGGTTCTATAGTTGAAGACTCTGTATGCTTTGCAAGTTGATGAATAACCAACAAAGTACCCTGCATCCACCTTACTAGCAAACTTATGGAGTTGGTTGCTAGTGTTGAGAATAAAACAAGGACACCCAAAGGCTCTAAAGAATGAAATAAGAGGAGCCAAATGATGAAGAACTTCATATGGAGTCTTCATCAACCTCTTATTTACTAAAGCTCTATTTTGTACATAGTAAGCTGTATTGACAGCTTCAGCCCAAAGGTCAGTGGTAACCCAGAGTCAGCCAACATTGACCTTGCTGCTTCAATGAGGGTCCTGTTCTTTCTCTCCACACACTCCATTCTGCTCAGGAGTTCTAGGAATGCTAAACTGCCTTCTAATTCCCTTGGACAGGTAGAAGTCATCAAGTGTGTGGTTTCTAAATCTGTTCCATTGTCACTCCTCACACACTTGACCTGTAGGGAATACTGCTTTTCTACTTGTAACACAAAGTTCATTATTGTCTTTGCTGCTTCATCCTTGAAGTGCAAGAAGAAAGTCCATACAAACCTGGAGTAATCATCCACAATTACCAGGCAGTATTTCTTCTTTGCCATGCTCATTACTCTGACAGGACCAAAGAGATCCATGTGCAGAAGTTGTAAGCAGGTAGTGGACTTGGGTTCTTCTATTGAAGGGAATGAAACTTTGTGTTGTTTTCCTTTCAAGCAAGCAGTGCAGTCATCTTCACACTTGAACTCCTTCAGAGGCAATCCTCTTACTAAACCATGGCTTATAAGCTGATTCATGTTCTTGAAATTAACATGACCCAGCTTCTATGCCATAGTGTAGACTCTTGAGGAGATGCCTTGGAGAATAGGCAAGGATGGCCTTTTAGATCCATCTTTTTGGAAAGATCTAAGGCATACACTCTTCCTGTCCTGTTGGCCTTCAGGAGAGTGTGTTCATCCAATGCCTTGTCAATCAAACTCAGAACTTTGGATGACAGAATCCGACAGTTCTGGCTTGTGAAAAGGGCAACATGGCCTTTGTCACACATTTGACTGACACTCAAGAGGTTGTACTTGAGATTCTCCACATGGTTAACATCATCAAACCTTATTTCCCCATTGGAAACAAAGCCTTTTCTGACGATGTAACCCTTTGCATCATTGCCAAAAAAAACAAATCCCTTCTTTCCTTGAGAGTAGTCATTAAAAAGGGAGCTGCTTCCTGTCATGTGCATGGATCCTCCACTGTCTACATACCAGATGCTTCTATGGCATGTTGAAGAACCCTGCAAACACAACCATGTGTTAGTTTGTCTTGGAGACCCAAACCTGCTTGGTTTTGGGTCTGTTCTCAGCTACAGGTGCAGCACTAACAGTTGTGTTGTGTGTGACAGCTTGAGGTGAAGAAGATGGTACAGAAGAGGAACCCTTTGGCTTGGACTTCCTTTTCTATGGTTTCAACACAGGAGCATCTAAGTGGTTGACTCTTCCCACTAGCTGCTGAACCATCATCACCAATTGTGTCTGATTCTGTGATAAGGCCTTCAGCTCTTCAGACACATTGGAGTTTGCTGATGATGAGTTCCTATGTTGTACCAACTTTTTCTGAGCAACCTCAGCTGTTGCCTGAGTAATCCCTACCTTCCTTTTAGATTTAGCTTTGGGCTTAGGGATTTTAGGCTTGGATGTTGCTAGTATAAACTTGTTTCAAACTCATTCTTTATTTTATTGATGCTCTCAGTAATTTTCTCCTTCTGTTTGAGTTTAGAACCCCTTTTGTACCAGCAATCCTCAGTAAGATGATTGAACAAGCCACATATCTCACATGGCTTTTTCTTCATCTTATACTGATCATCAGCTGAAGAGGATTTAATGCTGAAGACTTGTTCTTCAGCTGTTTGTCATCAGTACTAGCAGTTTTCTTCCTAGTGCCTGCTTTCCTGGTATCCTCTTTAGCTGTCTTCAAACCTTTCCTACTGTTAGTTTTCTTCTCTTTAGTGCTAACAGTATTTGAGGTTTGAACTTCAGATGTTTCACTTGCTCTCCAGTACCTTCAGTACTTCTAGTGACAACACCTGAGTTGATCAGCCTTTTAGTCATGTGATAGTCTATCTCTGATGATGTTGGTTCAGAGGATGGTAAGTCACATGATGAGAAGGATTGGTTATTGCTCTCCCCATCAGATTCACTTCTGCTCTTGAAATGAATCTGTGGGAGGAGCAGTGTGATTATAACCAATGCCAAACTTCACATTGGAAGCTGATTGCTTACTAAGAAGCATTTCAAAACCCTTGCATGATTGCACCCATCGATCACACTCAACTTGGGTGGTTGCAAGAGTTTCCTTGAGGTCTTTGTACTTCTCTAGAAGTACATCTTCCCTAGCTTTAGCATCTTTGATTTTGCATTTAAGCTTGTAAATCTCATCATTTTTATCTTTTAGAACAACCTCAAAATCAGCTTTTCTTTTGGAAATAGTGTGCTCAAGCTCAAGATTTTTATCTATTAAAGCTACATTTGCTTCTCTAATAGAAGCAAATGCTGCTATGCATGACTCTGAACAAAGCTTGGCTTTTGCCTCGTGGATACCTGAGATGAGGCATTGGATGATGACCCTTCAGCAGAATCAAGGGCCATCAGAGCAAGATTTCCAAAAGGTTGATCACCACCATGTTGACCAGCACCTTGGAGTAGTGGTTCCTGACCAGATAGCTCTTCTGGTAGACTACTCCAGTCAACAGCAGTTGGGGTGAAAAAGCTTTGTTGTTGAGGTTGTGTGTGGTGATGAGATTGGGAAGAGTGAGGCTCTGGAAGAGCATGAGTTGGTTGAGCCGGGGGTGCTTGAGTTTGACCAGGCTGAGGCATGTAGTAACAGGGGTAAGGATAAGGCATATGACCCTGTGGCACAAAATAGCAGGTGGTGCCTGTGCCTGAGAAGGATGGGTAGAACTGTAGGAAGGTTGCCCTTTGTGCTGTGAGCTATTGCTGGGAAAAGTCACAAAGGGTGCAGATGAGTTAGATCCAGATGATCTACACTCTCTTGCAAAGTGTCCAAGCCTTTGGCACTTGTGACACCTCAACTTGCTCTTGTCAAACCAACTTTGGTTTTGCCAGAGAGTCCTGGGAATTTCCTACCAGTTCTTTTGTAGAACTTCTGAGAGCGGATATTTATCATTGCCATTTGGTTCAAAATATCCATCTCTTCCAGATCATCATCTGGAATGCCCTTCAAATCCTCCATCAGAAACACAAATTGTCACCACCACCTCCTGAACTACTAACACCAACAAAAGCTTGTTCTGAGTTGGTAGAGAAATCAATATGCTCATCATAAGAACTTTCTGATGAAGCATATTCTGACTCATGACTTATCAAGGCAGCATTACTTGGACAAAGTCATCAGCAAGCTTACCAGAAGAGGACAGCTTCCTCTTTTGCTCTATCTCTCTCTCAAAAGGAGCAACTTCCCATGAAGTTGTGTGAGAGATAGAGTTTCCAGATCAGCACTGAAGCGTAGGACAATGGTATATGTGTCCCACCTCTCAGGCAATGACCTGAGGAACCTGTTGTTCATCTGGCTTTTGGAGTACTCTTGTTTGACCATCTTTAGCTCAGAGATCAAACAAGAGAACCGCTCATATTGCTGGGTCAGAGTCTCACCCTTTCTATATGAGAATGTCTCATATTGTTGGGCGAGGATTTCCCTATTGTTTGCTAAGACCGAATCAGTTCCTCCAAATTGTTCCTTTAGGGCAACCCATAGGTCATGAGCAGACTCATGATGCAAGAGCCCTGAATATATCTCGTTTGGAATGGTCATGGCTAAAATTCCATGGGCTCTAGCATCAATTTCGAACAGCTTTAGATCTTCGTCCGAATATTGTTCAGGTTCTTCGCAACCTGTTCATTAGATTCCGGGACGCTCACCATAGGCTTGTATGGCCCATGCATCACTGACTTCCAACAACCAGCACTGTTGACAGCCAAGTGGTGTAGCATACGTCTTTGCCATATGTATACTCGTTCCTAACCAGCATCGGAGGCTTGGTTGCGGAACCAGTATTGTGAGGATCATAGGTTGTGTTGTCATCTCAGGTTTTGGTCAAAAACAAGTTTAAACAAGACAAACGTAACTCAAAACCACCAAAAGACCTCAAGATTTTGGCCGAAACAGCATAAACTCACTCTCTATGGCTAATTCTTGCAAATTGCTAATTCGATCAAACTGAGAGATCAAAAGAGCAGTTTCAAATGATCAATAGTGAAATCGATCAATGATTAACCTGCTCTGATACCATTTGACAGGATCTCAGCCTCTCGGTTGATCAATTAGATTATGTTTGCAGCGGATTTAGCACATTAATTAGCAATTAAAGCAAGAACATAAAAGATATTTCAGTTAAAAGCATAAACATAGAGAGAGAAGAGTTCTGCGAAACAATAAATGTTCTATTGGTCGCACGTTTCGGCAATTAATACAGTATGGTTACCCATCCTTTTATAGGCGGTAAAAGGATGGTTGATGTCCTTTTTCATGATATTCAATCAACTGACTTATTCTAACATACACTGACAAAACATATCTACTCAGAGATGTCAACAACTGACATCTTCCTTACAACTGCTTTCTGTGTTCAACTACTCTGAAAATAACTATGAACACTGACAACTACTGAACAGAAGAACATGCTCTTTAGTTGTTGTACACTACTGAACAAAATAAACTACTGAAAAAGAAAAACCACCACAACAACTGAAGAAGACTTCTTCAGTTGTTGTGACAACTCTGAGTCTTCAGTACTTGGTCTTCAGACTTGGCTTCGGAAGATGTAACAACTTCGGAAGATGTAACTTCGGAAGATGTAACAACTGATGACTTCAGTAGATATCATCAGTTGTTGTCCTCAGTCTTTTTCTTCAGACTTGGCTTCGGAAGATAGAACAGCTTCGGAAGATGTAACAACTGATGACTTCAGTAGATATCATCAGTTGTTGTCTTCAGTCTTTGTCTTCAGACTTTGTGCTTCGGAAGAAGATCTTCATTCTTTTTTAGTTCTTCAGCTTTTGATACTTCAGTACTTGGTCTTCAGTACTTGAAGTCTTTAGTACTTGAATGATCAGTACTTCAGACTTCAGTACTTGGTCTTCAGTACTTTAGGAGTCTTTAGCTGTTGTTCTTCAGTTCTTTGATCTTCAATCTTTGTTCTTCAGACTTTGTCATAACAGCTGAGGCTGGGGCTAAGATGCTCTCGAGTCTGACAAGCAAGAGAACACAATAGCTGATGAGAGTCTTCAGATGCTCTCGAGTCTGACATTCAGCAGGAGAACACATAGCTGATGGAAGTCATCAGATGTTCTCGAGTCTGACATTCAAGCAAGAGAACACTGTAACTGATGGGAGTTTTCAGCAGTTGTTGCAGTGGCATGTGGGACTTAGAGGTTTTCCTGATCTTGGCTCATTGGTTCTTTTGGTCCAACACCCCCGAAAGTCAGTAATCAAACTACGCTTCTCCTCGGGTACACAGCCCAATTTGGGCGTATGGCACCCTTTAGTCGCATGGCCTCCACGCGACTGAGCATCATGCGAATGGACCACTGCGGATGAACTCCAATACGGATGAACACCCAATCGTGCATATGGACCCTCAATCGTGCGAGTGAACACTATGCGAATGGACCTCATGCGGTTGAACACTATGCAAATGAGCACCTATGCGAATGGGCTCTCAGTCGCATGACCCCCGCAACTGGACCACCATTCGTGAGACTGAACCTCATTGTGCGAATGAACTCCAATCGCATCTCAATCGGCTGAATGGCCTCCAGTCGGTCGCCTAGCCCTAGCTGATGCAGAATGCAGTTCATCCCGAACCCCATCTGCCATTTTCGACCTCCAGCTCAACCAAACCCATTCTAAGCCTAAATCAACCATCCTAAACCTTAGGAATGC
The DNA here is from genome assembly GCA_024085815.1 of Flaveria linearis. Lineage (NCBI taxonomy): Eukaryota > Viridiplantae > Streptophyta > Magnoliopsida > Asterales > Asteraceae > Flaveria > Flaveria linearis. The sequence goes on from CM044013.1 coordinate 34,266,036, forward strand.
ATACTACAACACCATTCAAGCACACACAAAGCCCGAAACAAACTCCCAACTATCACACGCAATCACCCCCCAATGGGTCAACACACACACACTTACAAAAACGGTTAACTATGTGTTTCCAGACACAAATCAGTTGAAAACGCGTAAATAGGGGTCCTAGAACTCACACAAACTACAAGAAGAAGAGTCGTCTAGACCCGCTACACGACGATTTTGCACACTCGAACCAAGCTTTCTTCTTCTCTTCTCCCTTTTCTCTCTTCCTTCTCTCTATGGCTGATAGGTGGGGGATGTGGGAGAGGGTAGGGCTACCCTCTCCCTTTAAATACCCCCACTTACCCGACTTTCTCACGTTGGCGAGTTTGATCCCCCCGATTTTGGACTTTATTTCTTTTTCTTCTTTCGTCGGCTTCAAAGAAAATTTCCGGGTGTTACAAGTGAGTATGGGAGATGCAACTTCAACCGAAAGTCCACATCTAGCGGTTGTCAATTCCTTCGTCCAAGACTTATTTCATGGTAGTTGCAAGAAGCAGACAAACGAGTCAGTTTCAACCACATAGGTTGAATACATTACGACATTCGCTTATCATTCACAAGAACTTTATATTCAAAACCATATATGCTTGACTATGGGTTTAATTTCTTACACATACTATTTCATATTGACAACACTATTGCCATGTTCATAACTAACAATCCAGTTCAACACTCAAAATCTAAACACTTTGAGATAAGATATCATTTTTAGAGATTGTGCTGAATGTATGTATGTACGTATGTATGTGTGTATGTATGTGTGTATGCATGTGTGTATGCATGTGTGTATGCATGTGTGTATGCATGTGTGTATGCATGTGTGTATGCATGTGTGTATGCATGTGTGTATGCATGTGTGTATGCATGTGTGTATGCATGTGTGTATGCATGTGTGTATGCATGTGTGTATGCATATGTGTATGCATGTGTGTATGCATGTGTGTATGCATGTGTGTATGCATGTGTGTATGCATGTGTGTATGCATGTGTGTATGCATGTGTGTATGCATGTGTGTATGCATGTGTGTATGCATGTGTGTATGCATGTGTGTATGCATGTGTGTATGCATGTGTGTATGCATGTGTGCATGCATGTGTGTGTGCATGTGTGTGTGTGTATGCACGTGTGTGTACCTGTGTGTGTATGTATGTACGTACGTACGTATGTATGTATGTATGTATGTATGTATGAATGAATGTATGTATGTATGTATGTATGTATGTATGTATGTATGTATGTATGTATGTATGTATGTATGTATGTATGTATGTATGTATGTATGTATGTATGTTGTGTATATATATTTGTTATTCATTATTATTTTTGATGGTATCTTGAAGTTTTTAAATATTTAAATCTTTAAAGTTTCTATCCTATATGGATATAACTTTAGTAGAAGTAATTAGAAATATCATGAAAAATATCCAAAAACCTTGAAAAATAATTATAATTACAAAAATGTTTATTTTATGTTTGTACAGTCGTTCATTTTTTCTAAAATTTTCAAAAATATGAAAACAGATATGTTGGTGTATAAAAGTAAAGAAATTACGATAGTATTATCAGTCGATGCATGTCTTGAACGCACAAATATGCCTAATACTTTATTAGAATTGAAAATATATTTTACACCAATAAACACATCAAACAAAGTGAGAATTGACAATATCAACACTGTCAAAGTCAAGAAAAGTGAAAGTTAACAGAACGGCTACAGTGCAAACATTACTTCAGTCAACATGTATCAAAATCATTAAAATTTGCCAAGTCAAATTTTAATGCCACGAATAGTATTTGTTAACACGGGTGAAGGTATCCCAAGCATTTAACCAATGCGGGTATCATCCTTGAAAATAAGTTCAAGTGAAAAACAAATGCTAGTAACAGTGTTTACCTAAATGCGAATGACCAAAACACTTATGCGGGCTAGTGTTTATCACCAACATGTCATTAATACGGTGAATAATGTGAAATGTCGGGTAACAGTTTTGTTATGCTTTGATCTTTGAAAAGTTTCCAAGTGCTATGACTTAGTCAATGCTAATGAACAAATGTGAAGCACACTAATCAGTACTAAGTGTTCATAAGCATTTGACTAACGCAGGAATGAAAAAATGCGAACATTGTTGACTAAAACAAATGCGAGTGCACTCTTCATCGCATTTGCAAATGAGAGTAGTACACCGTACACCAAATCTGAGAATGCATAGAATAGTAAATCATTAAGTATGCATTCACATTAATTAATGCGAATAATGGTAGCTAATGCAAATGTGTTATTTGGTGATCTGCATTTGTTAATGCAATGACTAGTAAACAAATGCAAGCTACAGTGTACTAAGTAAAACGAAAATTTTACATCCGCATTTGCCTTAAACACTTGTACAATTTGAAATGAACTCATTCCACCTATTTAAACAACCAGAACTCACATTTAATACTTTTCAAATATTAAGTGTGTACATCATAGTGCGACGAGTGTGTTCATCAAGAGTTTATCTTCCAAATCATCCACAAACCTTGATTCATACTAATTCTGAACATTGTGACCATCTTATTTCGATCATGTACCATACGAGTATCGATTCTAAGGTTAATGTTTAACCTTGTTTAAATCATCCGGCACTTGAGAATGTCGACTATGAACCCTAGGTTTAAGAAACAAAAATCATGACTAATAACAGGTTAATATCATTGACTCGGATCAAAATGAACAAATATTGATGATTATTACTTTGGTAATCAAAAATCATGAAAATCAAAACAAACCCCGATGATAGGGTAATAATGATCAGTGGTTTCATGACCAGTAACAATTTTAAACTCTCGTAACTGTTATATACAACATTATTTTTTTAAAAAAATTACAGCATAAAATAACAGTTTTTATATTTAAACGCGTATAATGTTGCTACATAAAAAAAGTTTTGTTCACATTATTTTAACTCATTGGTTAATATTTGTCAGATCATTATTAATATAAGATCACAGGAAAACGTTCGTCATATTATTGTGTCTAATGTTGATCATTATGTTTAGTTTATTGTGTATTACTAATCAAGTCATTGTTTAATACTCGTCAACTAGTTCATTGTTTCTTTTGCTAGTTATCGAGTCTAGTGCTAGTTTTTGTGTAATCTTCGTCAAGCAGTTCATTATGTTATCCTTATCAGATAATTGTGTAATTAATTTTTATTAATTCAGAATATTACACAATAACCTAACTAAATTACATAGAAATAATCTTTGTTTTTAGATCATCAGTATATGTGTTTTAAAAATAAAAAATACTTATTTTTATGGTGTATTTTTTAATATAATATTATATATAAAATTTACGAACGTTTAATAAAAGAGGAACTTGAGCGGGGGAACATTATCAATTTTGCCCTTAACATAATCATGATCAAAAAGACGTGTCTCAACATCTTAATATTTATTACACGCGTTTATGCGTTTATATATACTCCTATCGCGTCACTCAAAGCATGTCTGCGACATTGCTCTGGTTCACATATTTGTTAGGATTGTAAATTTGCACTCACTTTGTTGTTTTTGGTTTTGAAAGTTTTCAATTTGCACACAGGCATCTGTTGAGGATGCAAATTGGTGGATAATGTGAACAAACATGGATAAAGCTTTCTGTTGTTACGGTGGTTTATCGCTTAAGACGTAATCTAAAAAAGTTGCATTTATACGATGTTTAACGTGCTGCAATGCATGAGTCTTATTTCGCTTGTATATTTTCTATTATAAACTGTTTATATTTCACATGATATAATTGTATTACATTATTTATGAAAATCAAATTGGTTTTACAAATTTTTAATGATGTGTTTTTGTTTTCATCAACCGTGTATAGTAGTACATGCGTATTAATCTAGTTTTACATATATTTGTATGTTTGATTGTAAATTTGTAATTTGATAAGAAGATGCACCAGGTTTATAGTTTAAATCTATATATTTAACACATATTTGTATGTTTGGTTGTAATTTTGCAATTTGAGAGGGTGAATATGCAAATAATAATTTTGGAAAAGTTCATAATATATGCGTACTATCTTATCAACCCATTATCAACCCAAGAACAATATTATTTTGCAATTTCAACAATATTAGGTAAGTGTTAGAATAGATAATTGTCCATTGTTAATTATATTGACTTCTACTTTCACCTTTTTCCTATTGCCGCAATGTTGTTGGAAAAAGTGGGTTATTTTATCTTGTAGAATGTGGAATTTCCAACATACTTTTTTATTCTTCATAAAATTCATAGCTTTCTAGTAGTGCGAGCATCCGACTAAAAATGAAAATATGTATTTTGCATACACACATCAACGCATCGTTTAAAGTTACATTTGAACTAAAAAACACAACAAAACATTGTCTATAGCTTTAAATATTTAAGACTTTGTTTATAACTAGCACCAACCTAGCGATTAATGGAAACACTTTTACGATGCACAAAACCATGTGAAACATGGTCCAGAAACACATGATGATCATTGTCACCTTCCATATGATCATGACTTGCAACTTTTACCCCCTTGCATGGAAGTGGTACATAACATCTAAGTACACACACATGTGGCCATGAAAAGGTCAACCTGTAAACCCTAAGACCGATCTTTCGCGCACACTTCTTCACTTTTTCCTTTAACCTCGAGCGCCCATTGTTGGATAACTGGTAGCTCTTCAGAAACTCCCTTCTGCTGTGCCAACGGTCAATATCCCGACAATGTCCCGATCCCACAGTTAAAAAGAGTGGTTCTTCATCTTCATACATGTGTGTCGGATTTTGAAAGGGAAAATTGGGTGATGGTGAAGTGATCATGCTATATGCTAGTTAATGACATAGTCTATGATCGTGAGTGTGTGCATATATAGGTAAGTGAAGTGGTTGTAAGCTTAATTGCTAGCAGTTACCAGAAGTGGTTGAACCCTTTGTGGAAAAATGAGGGTTGGTGGCTTAAATTGGTTGTACCCATGGTGCATCTACCATCAAGAACCATTTAGTCTCCTTTGATTGGAGCTTCTAAATGTGCAATAAAAAAGTAACTATTCTTAGCTACTATAGGGACACCTTAATAGACAAATAATAAAATCAATCTACGGTTTCATGTCTCGGCTATTTATTTCACATAAGAATTTCTAATAGACTGCCTTTTCTGGTAACATTTTTTTTAACTTAACTGCTATTTATTATTGTACCTTCCATTGTTTTGAGGTCCATTTAATTTCTGATTACTAGTTTTTTTTTTTTTTTTGACGGTGTTTGGAACCACCCTCAAATACCCGGAGTGAGCCTTTATGAATTCGAAACGAGATTTTAATCGTTCATACGGGGGCTGGCTCAACGTTTTTTGGGGTCCCAACCGAACTAAGAAAATAGGGCTCTTTTCTAAAAAAAAATTATTAAAACCCTCCTCCTTTATCCGGGCTTGGGACCGGCAATAAGAAAACTAATCAAAGTATACCAAATCAACTAAATAACTTATAACCTAATCAGAGAAACAAAACTAATAACTTATAACTTATAAACCTAATTAATTTATACCAAATCAATTTATCAACTTAATAACTAATCAAAGGCCAAAGGAAACAGGAAACAAAAATATACCAAATCAATTTATCAACTTAATAACTAATCAAAGGCCAACTTAATACCAAATCAATATATCAACTTAGCCTAATTACCTAATCAGGGAAACAAAACTAAAACATATTATCAAAGCAGTTAAAAAAATTTAATCAATGAAGATTTAAGAGAAGTAGAGGACTAACCTTTGAAAAACAAATTATCAAAGCAGTGCTTGCCTGCAAATCTGCACACACACACAACAAAGGCACACCACACAACAAAGGCACACCACCGTGAAACATGTATAGCCGAGACCCAAAATACAGCCCCACCCCCTCGACTGTGGCTCGAAAGGCACACACACGCACAAACGCAGGTAAATCGATGAAAAACAAATCAATAGAAGGGAAACAAGAATATACCCAAATCGATGAAACAAGAAGAGAGGCCCAAATCGATGAAAACAAATTAACAGCTGCTCGACAAAGAGGAGCCAATCGATTGGAAGTTTGGAACTTCGATTGGACAAAGGCAGTCGTTGGAACTTCGATTGAACCTTCGACTTGGAAACTTGGAATCGATTGGAACTTGGAATCGATTAGAACTTCGCCTGGCGCCTCATATCGTCGCCCACAGCCCACCGCCCGTTGATTCCTCGAAGGCTCTTGGTGAACGAACTGTCGCCGACTCGCCGATTGGTCGGACACTCCGACTCTTGGTCAGTTGGTCGGACTCTTTGAACTTCGAAGAAGGTGAATAGGGGATTGAAGGGGACGGTCAGTAAAAACTGAAAAGCCTTCGACTTGGGTAGTTGGGTTTGAGAAGGTTTGAGAAATGGGCCTACTTATACAAATTTTTTTTAAAAAATGGGCCCCTATTTTTTTGGGGCCCCAAGCCCAGCACGTCTTGGGTTTCAAAGATGGGTCGGCCCTGCGTTCATACTAAATTTAATGCTTCAAACCTGACTCGCCCAAGAACACCATCAAAAAGAAATCTCACCTCTATAGAAAAATCCTCTTGAGTCAGGTTTTAAGCCTAATATCTAACGAATTCATGCCCTAACGTACCATCACCCCATATCATTAAAGATCTTTGGTTTTAAGTTATGAGTTAACAATAGCAATAGATATTTGTCTAATCTTTAAGCAACAATATTTTTCCCAATGGTAACGATTATTACAATAAACATTAACTCATATATATTTTTTTATATTTTCTCCCGGTCGGAGCCGGCGGAAGTCTTGGGTCTTGCAGCTACCAACCTTCAAAGTAGGAGTTCGGGATCTTGTCATGTCTTCCTTCATCCTCCATCCACACTACGAGGGCCAGACGGAATATGTTTGGTTGTTCAATAGCCAATTCCATTTGAGTTCATTTTGGTATGTTGGGAAGATAAAGAGATGAACTTCGGAATTCAGTTACAAAGAAATTCAGCAAGAAACTTTCGGATTGGAAAGGTGCCCGCCCTACTAGGTCAAGCTGGTAAAGCCTTGTTTTTAATGAAATCCACTCTTTAAAGCTTGCCTTTATTCCCTTCTTGTCTGGGGTCCTGAAAGGAATGGCTGCTAGGATTGAAGGAATTCTATATTTTTAATATTTTCTCGCAGTCGGAGCTGGCGGAAATCTGGATGTTGGGACTAAAGCGAAGAACAATGTTACAAAAACATACAATCTCGAAAAAATAAGAAAACATTGGGACGGCGAATGACTGCAGTGAATGACTGCGACAATGACGACAAGAGGCACGATATATAGCTTTCATGACAGGAACTATGACAATGATGACATGACGACAAGAGAAGAGTATATAGAAGCTAATTTGTGTGTCTATTTGTGTACAAGTTCAAGGTAGGACAAGAGAAAAAAGAGGAGAAAGAAAGTCATCACATAGAAAAACTATAAGAGAAGAGGACGAACTACCAAGGAAAAAAAAGGAAAACAAAAACTATAAGTCTATAAGTCTTTAATATGATATAGAATAATGAAAACTCCATAAGGTATATATTGTTTATATTAATCAATTAGTTACATAACTGGAATGATAACTAAAAAGGAAAGCTAATTGTAAAATTATATATTGTACTTGCTAGGTTAATGACTTGTATTTTACAACAATGAATAAGAGATATGATATCAAAAAATATTTATTAATATGATTTAATTATAGGTTGAATAGATTATATAGTATCGATGCGAAAAAATGCTCATAATATGGTCTAACATCTCACTACTCTAATTAAAGGGTAACTATGGTTGTCACATGTCATTTTTTAGAATCATCTAATGCCACGTGTCACCATTACATTCATTCTAATCAAATTTTTCCCGCTTCTCTCCCCTATTAAATAATCACATTAATTACAAATAATATTATCTATTTATTTTTACATTATAATTATTATTTAATAAATTAAGAAAGATAAATTTTTATTAATGTTATTGCTATAGAGATAGTTTTTTCTAAAAAGATTTTTCTAAAAATAAAATTATTTTTACATAATATTTTAAAATTAGTTTTTAAAGTAATTTTTTAATAAAACAAAAATAATTAAAATAGGGATTTATAGTAAGGAAATTTTAAAAAAATAATGGGTTTTAAAACAAAATGTCTAATTTATCTTTAAAAAAATAAAAAAAATTAAAAGGTTCATATTATTGTTGTATTACTTATAATTATTACTTATACATAATTTCAATCATATCATGTTTTAGTCTATCATTTTATAATTAATAATTTTTATTCAATTTAAGATTTTATTTATTCAACCCGTGTAATACACGGGTTTCCTAAAGCTAGTATTTAATATTAGTAATACACAAAATCAAACATGAAACAAATGTTACAGGATATCAAATTGTTGCGTGTCCACAAGATAAACGGTCATTATTAAGAAAAATTAAAAGATTACATATTACATTAATCTATAAGTACCTATAATAGATTAAATTTAGATACAACATAAGACTTGTTGAGAATAAAGAAGGAAAACATAGTTATTATGCGTTTTACTTTTTGGATCATCTCGTATTATAGGTGTGCCTAAAATCAAAATAACTTAACTGTAATGAAAATAACCAATGCATCCAAACCGAAAAAACCAAATCCAATCAAACCAACGGTTAGAATTGATGTTTATATAAAAACCGATGGTTTTGGTTTTGATTGTAACAGAAACCGAACCGAAATCATACAACTGAATATGTAAAATTACATGTATATTCATACACTTATAAACATAATTTATCGATTAATGACTTGAACTTATGTTGTCTAAATAAAGATTAAATATATTAGGCTTCGATAATAATCTTTAAAATGTTTGCTTCAACTGGTAGATTAAGTCGTTTTATTTATTATTTTTATTGTATGTTATGGATTGCAAGTTATTTATATATCAAGTAAAAAAATATCACATAGATTATATTAGATGATCACAAAATAATGTAGGTCTAAAGTTCTAGCTCAAATTTATTGTTTGGATATTTTTTTGTCAAAAAAGTTAATGCCCAATTTGTAAAACCGAAACCAAAACTGATATCAAAGTGAACACCAACCCAGTCCTATTAGTTTTAAAAACCCAAAAATCAAATTTATTTTTTGGTTTTCGTTTGAAATTAAAACGGAACCAACCCTACCCATATACACCCTATAGCATAATGTAACCTAACCACTTGTTTATTTTGTGTTCAAACAAATGAAAGAGTTTTAAGTCTTTAATAAATAGACGGTGACAATAAATCAATTATCAATCTATATATAATATTAAAAGAATAACTTATGGGGATACTTTTTATATTTTTAGGCCCCCTAAGTTTATTTTTTCTGCATCTCTCTTCTCTTAAATAGTTACATAAATTAAAAATTAAATAATTTTAATTCTTTTTAAGATTAAAAATATTTCTTAATAAATTAAGAAAATATGTCTTTTTATTAATGTTATTTCTAGAAAATAAATTTTTATAAAATAAGAGTTTTTCTAAAACATCAAACATTTCTAAAAATATGAAATATCTTAAAACTGACGTTTTTAAAAGTAAACTTCTTTATAAACTAAAAATAATTAAAATTAGGAGTTATAATAAAAAAATTTAAAAATGATATTTTTAATACGGGTTGTTTGGAAAAATGGTTAACTTTTTTGAAACAAAAATTAAAATTATTACTTATAATTATTACTCATATGTAATTTTAATCGTATCTTATTTTAAAATATCATTTTATACTTCATAAACTTTCATCATAATTAATATTTTATTTTTTAACTCGTATAATACACGGGTTTACTAAAGGTAGTATTATATAAATAACAATCAACAACTAATTAATTTTATTTTTTCAACCCGTGTAATACATTTAGTTTTATTTATGTTTTTGTGTTATTTTAATAATTAACTCTCCACGTGCCGTGTAATACACTGGTAACTAAAGCTAGTGTTTTAACAAAATTAGATCAGTAATATTAAATGAAATTTCTTTTACTATTTTTTTATATCACTATAGTTTTGAGATCTAAGAACTTATTATTACTATGTAACTAATTATTTTAAAATTACAACTTTTTTATTTTGATACTAACTTACAACTAACATATTAATATTAAGAAAAAATGTTATTAAATTTTTTATTTGTTGTAAATAATCTAATAAGAAATTATTTAATTCAACACCATTAGTTATATAAATAGAATATAAATATTTTAAAAATGTTTTAATAAATTTATAAAGTTTGATATAATTGATTTTTGATAGATTTTCAACATGTGGTTCTTAAAAATCCATCACCACCCTACCACTGAGTAGTAGTGTCAAAAGTAAGCACAAACATATACCCAATAACACACATAAATCTGAGAAATAATAAAGAACCATGCTCAACACATATTATTTTTTGTTTAAACACCTTACTTATCACTACGTTGATGCACACATATCCAGGGGTGTATAAACATGTTCTTCATTTGAGAATTCAAATATTCATTTATTTAATCTTCCATGCTACAATCCATCCAAAGCAAAATCATGTCATCGATGATGGTTCTTCTATTGTTATTAAATCGTGATGACCAATTGAAGCAATCATGCATCAACCGTGACGCATATGTTCAATAATATTATTAATTTGATCTGGTTGATTTTAAATATGAATATATAAATAATTATATTTAGTATTCGTAAATATAAAAATTATTTTCACTTCATTTACTAACGTGGGTTGAATATGGATTTTTGAATGATTTATCACGTATGTGTTTACCCTGCTTCTCCTTATATATCCTAGGTGCATATAAACTCATTTAGAAGCGTCAGACATGTCACGTTACATATTTTAATTGTCCCCACTGACGGGAATGGTTAGATTGTACCATGTTGAAGCGGAGCATGTGGAGTTTGAACCCCATTGTTAGCATTTTTTATTGTTCTTTTGGTTTTATCTTCTTCTTTTCTTAATAACTATTTTTTTTACCTTTCTTAGAATCCTTTTGTTTAATTTATTTCTTTTAAAAAATGTCACGAAATGTTAAAGACAATATTGTTTTATATTATGCTTCAATTTCAAAAAAAAAAAAAAAAACAAACGTAATTTCTTGGCATAGTATTGTCACCAACACAACATGCATAACAAAATTCGCATACGTTCCGCAAAGCTCAATTTAACACGTTAGTATCATCGTACGAGCTACGCCGAGATGTCCGCAATGTAATCACGTTAATATACATGTTGCAGCTCATATAACGAAGCTTGTAAATGTGTGATCACGCCGTAATGCATGGGCACGATATTGCCACCACAACTAAGTCTGCAAACGTATCATTAACTAGAGAAATGTCATCATACAACCCATCGAAGCGCGGATAACTTCGGTCGTTTTAATTTTACATCAACGCCTACCTTGAATAGGGTTTTAGCTCACCGACTCATTGGATAGTTTTAAGTTTCTAGGGTTCTAGCAACCACCCACTTCCACCATCCATTTTCCCCAATTTCCTCAATGTCTCTCCCAAATCAGCATCGATTTTCATCACTTTCATATAATCTGTAACTTATTATCCACCTGCAATTGTTCATATTATGTAATGCTATTGTTCCTCAATCTCAATGGCAAGAAATCCTGCAACTCGTCTTCTTCGTATATGTTCTTCACAATTTAAGCTTCCAAAGGTTAGATATTTCCCCCCTTCTAATCGATTCGCATCATGTCGCAATGAATTTCATAATCCCCCGACACAAATGCACCAATCCTTTTGCTTTTATCACCCCAAAAGAACCCAATTCAAGGAAATTTCATCTTTGGGTATAGATTTTAGGGTTCTTAGTTGCAATAAAAGATTGTATTGTACACCTGCTGATGTCGAAAATTCTAGTTCTAGGGTAGAATCTACAGAAACTAGTGCATCAGAACATGTTGATGATAATAGTAATAATAATAATTATGAGAATCAAGTATCTGCATCAACAAGCGAAAGAGTTTCGCGTGTTGCTGCTGTTGATCCTGTTGAACTTTACCGTAGGCTTCGCGATGGTCCGATTGCCCCGAAATTAGGGCTAGAGGAGTGGGGAGAACTTAGTGAAATATTTAGGTGTTTTGCAAAGTCTGGTTGGGCTTCAAATCAGGCTCTAGCTATTTACATTGGTGCTTCGTTTTTCCCAACTGCTGCGAATGACTTTCGACTTTTTTTCTTTAAGAAATGTGATCATGATACAGTGAAGTATTTGTTGTCTCTGGGCCCTGGTAATGAATCCGAGAGATTTCTTTTTCCGATATTTGTTGAGTATTGTTTAGAGGAGTTTCCTGACGAAATCAAGAAGTTTAGGAAAATGATTTCTTCTGCAGACTTGACAAAACCTGAAACATGGTTTCCGTTTGCTAGAGCCATTAAACGTAAGATTATATATCATTGTGGCCCAACCAATAGTGGTAAAACATATAATGCTTTACAAAGATTCATGGAAGCAAAAAAGGGTATTTATTGTAGTCCTCTTCGGCTTTTGGCTATGGAAGTTTTTGATAAGGTGAATGCATTAGGCGTGTATTGTAGTTTACTTACAGGTCAAGAAAAGAAATATGTTCCTTTTGGGAATCACACTGCTTGCACTGTTGAAATGGTTTCTACGGAAGAATTGTATGACGTGGCTGTTATTGATGAGATTCAAATGATGTCGGATGTGTATAGAGGGTACGCGTGGACCCGGGCTTTGCTTGGTTTGCAAGCTGATGAGATACATTTGTGTGGGGATCCAAGTGTTTTAGGAGTTGTCAGAAAGATTTGTCAAGAAACCGGTGATGAATTAATTGAAAATCATTATGAAAGATTTAAACCGTTAGTGGTTGAAGCTAAAACCCTCTTAGGAGATATTAGAAACGTTCGTTCAGGTGATTGTGTTGTTGCGTTTTCAAGAAGAGAGATTTTTGAGGTGAAATTAGCTATTGAAAAGCACACGAATCATAAATGTTGTGTTATTTATGGTGCATTGCCACCCGAGACCCGTAGACACCAAGCTAATTTATTCAACGAACAAGGTAATGAGTATGACATATTAGTCGCAAGTGATGCTGTGGGAATGGGATTAAACCTTAATATAAGACGTATAGTGTTCTATAGTCTTTCAAAGTACAACGGTGATAGAATCGTGCCCGTTCCTGCATCACAAGTGAAGCAGATTGCGGGTCGTGCTGGTCGTCGAGGAAGTATTTATCCTGATGGGCTTACAACCACCTTACACTTAGATGATTTGGACTACTTGATAGATTGCTTACAACAACCGTTTGATGAAGTTAAGAAAGTGGGTCTCTTCCCTTTTTTTGAGCAAGTTGAGTTATTTGCTGGGCAAATTGCAGATGTTACTTTTGCCCAATTACTTCAAAAATTTGGTGAAAATTGTCGATTGGATGGATCTTACTTTTTGTGTAAACATGATCATATAAAAAAGGTTGCTAACATGTTGGAGAAAGTTCAAGGACTCTCTCTTGAAGACCGGTTTAACTTCTGTTTTGCCCCAGTTAATATTCGGGACCCTAAAGCAATGTATCATTTACTAAGATTTGCACAATCTTATTCCCAAAACGTGCCTGTTAGTTTAGCTATGGGTGTGCCAAAGAGTTCCGCTAGAAATGATACAGAGTTATTAGATCTCGAGAGTAAGCATCAAGTGGTGTCTATGTATCTATGGCTGTCGAATCACTTCAAGGAGGAAACTTTTCCGTATGTCAAGAAAGCTGAGGCCATGGCAACAGATATTGCTGAGTTATTAGGCCAATCACTTATCAAAGCTAACTGGAAACCAGAATCAAGAAATCATGGGAAGAAGGCGAACGATAATAAGGAGGATGGTTACCAGAGGCCTAGATCATTGGTTAAGCTGCAAGAACAGTAAGTCTTTTTTTAATTTGTTTTTTTCACATCATGAGTTGAACATGTTCTGCATTATGCTAAAAGTTAATCAATTTGTGCAGGAAAAGGCAAGAAAAAGATTTAAAATCTGCAGCATAGGGGAGCCTGTGCATCTGCAAGTTAAATGTGGGGCATGATACAAGCTTTCGGGTCTGTGTTGGGTTTGATCCATCAACCCGCGACAAAACTCATTATAATAGGGTGTTTATTAGCCGCCTTGGAATTTTTGTAGCAGCTGGAACTTGTGATGTTATGATATTTAATGCAATGCATCACCATTTCTGAGTGCAGTTGTGAAGTCTTCAGGGTGGTGGTTCATCTGTATTGATTTGTATCCAATTGCTGGATTTTTTTTGCATCTTGCTTTGTATTATTATCTTCAGCAAAGAATGAATTTGAAACAAGACACACCTGTCTCTGGCTTTCGGAGCTATTAAAAATAGGTTTCATCAACATTGTAATAAGGTTTATTTCTTACAATATGAACACATAATTTTTCTAAAATGAATGCAAAGGCCTTTCTATGCTTGTATTTTTTAGTTTTAAATACCATTTAATTAACCTGTAATTGTAGTATTTGTGACAATCTCCTAAGCAACAAGGATGTGTGGGTGAAATGATGATTTAAATCTATCTTAAAACGAAGTTATACTTTGGATGCACTTGGAAAAGGACCCATGTAAGGTTCCAACCTCCAGACTTGCGTTTTATGGTTTTAATTTTTCAGTTTCTTTGATATCCCAGATTCTAGGGTTCAATTACAAGTGCTTACTTTCCTGTTGAATCCATCATTCCATTATATGCTTGTATTAACTATTAAGGGTCCAAAAACAATCACAATGTCATTTCCCACTTGGATAGCAGGTTCGGTCCTTGATGTACTGTTTTTAAAAACTAAAGTAAATGAAGCCTTACTGGTCGGATCGAACAACAAACCAGAAGCCTTACTGGTCGGATCGGATATATAAAAACCGGATAAAATTATATTTTATAATATATGTGTGTAATAATTCTAAATGATTATTAAATAACTAAAGTAAATATGAAGTGTTTTAAACAGAAAAAATAAGCGTGAAATAATATTAAAATAAAATTCAAATATAAAAAAAGATTTATGATTCATCCAATGAAACAAATCATTGCGAAATTAAGTTTAAATAAGTTTAAAAAAAGTAATAAGAGAAATATAATAAACAAAAGTAATTCTTTAGAGCTTCGATTGTACAACGATTAATTGCAGTGCCGATAAGTATTATTACTACATGTGAGACTATGACAGTCAACATCAATGTTGTTGAGATCGGATCGGATCCGACCAGGATTGGGAGATGTGGCCGAACCGGTTCGACATAAAAATAGTGTGTTAGACACTAATACTAATGGGTAAACGGGGTGTTGAGCTATAAGTTAATGTTTAGATATAAAATATAATTAAGTTTTATATATAACTATAAAATACACACATTAACTACTTATATTGAATTATATGTATAACTATATATCTAATATATATATATATATACTAGCTTTAGTAAACCCGTGTATTACACATGTTGAATAAATAAAATATTAATATAATAGCATTTATTAATTATAAAATAATATTCTAAGATATGATATAACTGAAATTACGTATGAGAAATGACTACAACTAATAAAACAATGATATTAACTTTTTAGAATTTTATTTTTAACTTTTTTTCAAAAAAATAAACATTTTGCTTTAAAACAAACTGTATAAAAATGTCATTTTTTAAAAGTTTCTTATTATATCTCCCAAATTAATTTTTTTTAGTTTTAAAAAATTGAATTTTTAAAAATATCATTTTTAAAATATTTCGTATTTTTAAAAAAATTTATGCTTTAGAAAGTTTTATTATTTTATATTAAAATTGTTTATTTAGAAATAATATTACTAAATAGATCTCTTTTTTAATTTATTAAATGTAAAAAAATGTTAAATAATATTATTAGTAATTAAGGTAATTATTTAAGATGAAAGAGAGGCGGAAAAATTTTAGGGAGGATGATTGTGGTGCTGACACATGGCACTAAAAGTTACTCTTTTATTAGAGTACTAGCTTTAGTAAACCCGTGTAATACACGGGTTGAATAAATAAAATATTAAAAATAAAAAAATTATTAATTATAAAACGATAGACTAAAACATGATATTATTAAAATTATGTATAAGTAATAGTTATAAGTAATAAAACAATAATATGGAATTTTTAATTTTTTTATTTTTTCAAAGATAAATTAGACATTTTGTTTTAAAACAACATTAAAGTTTTTTTTTAAAATTTCCTTACTATAAATCCCTATTTTAATTAATTTTGTTTTATTAAAAAATTACTTTAAAAACTAATTTTAAAATATTACGTAGAATTAATTTTATTTTTTAGAAAAAAATCTTTGTATAAAAAACTATCTATATAGAAATAACATTAATAAAATTTATCTTTTTTAATTTATTAAAAAATAATTATAATATAAAAATAAATAGATAATATTATTAGTAACTAATGTGGTTATTTAATAGGAGAGAGAAGCGGGAAAAATTTGATTAGAATGAATGTGGTGATGACACGTGGCATTAGATGAGTCAAAAAAGTGACATGTGCCAACCATAGTTACCCTTTTATTAGAGTAGTGAGATGAAGATAGATATATATATATATATATATATATATATATATATATAGAGAGAGAGAGAGAGGGGGGGGGTAGGTTCCCCTAAAAATTAAATTTTCCCTAAGAATACTAAGAAGTAATCTTAGCCTTCTAATTATCTAATTAAGGGTTATGATCAAAGTGTAGGAAAACTAAGTAAATCAAGGGTAGTTTGGGTATTTTATAATATTACCCATAATTGTTGACTTTTTAAAATTTCCCCCCATTTTTTTAAATGCTAATAACATTTTAATACGATATTATTTTTTTAAATAAATTACACCATAACATTTTTTCCTCTTTAAATTGAGTATAATATTACTATATTTTTTACAAAAAAATCAAATTATATGAAATTGTGCAACATTTTTCACGTTTTTGTGCTGTATTTAATAAAACAGCACAAAGTTGTGCTGTTTTTATAAAACAGCACAATTTTGTGCTGTATTTAATAAAACAAAACAAAAGTTGTGCTGTATTTCATAAAACAGCACAAAAGTTGTGCTGTATTTCATAAATCATAAAACAGCACAAAAGTTGTGCTGTATTCCATAAAAACAACACAATTTTTTGCTGTATTCTATAAAAACAGCATAATTTTGTGCTGTTTTACGTCAAACAGCACATTTTTGTGGTGTATTTCATGAAAACAGCACAAAATTATGTTATATTTCATGAAAACATCACAGATTTGTGCTGTTTTGCGTTAAACAGCACAGTTTTGTGCTATTTTTGTCAAATAGCACAGTTTTGTGCGTTTTAGTAATATGTTCTATGTTGTTTTACTTCAAAACAATAAGGACTCATGTGTTATTTCTGTGGTGAATTATGTCAAAATATCAAACAACATATAAGCAACACTTCTTTACTATTTTAATGTTCACTATTTTACGTTAATATAACACGTTTTGTGTTGCATTGCTTTAATACAACAATCTATGTATTGTTTCATTTCGTTTTTAACAACGAAGACGTTGTGTGTTGTTTTAACTCAAATATTTGTGTTTTCAAACGTGTTGTTTTATGACAAAACAACATGAATTATGTTTATTTACCGCACAATCTAGCACTTCAAAAAATTCGACACAATCCAACACTTAAAATAATTCAGCACAATCCAGTACGTTAAAAAATACTGCACAATCTAGCATATCAAAAATCTAGTACATTACATTCGAATTTGTGCTGCATTTTGATAAAATACAAAAAGAACTAATGAGTATATTTTAGGACCATAATGCCCTTTAACCCTAATTTAAAGAGTGTCATATGTAATCTCCTTGTTCGTTCTTAGCATACTTAGGCAAAACTTATTTTTTAATTGAACCTCTACCTATATATATATATATATATATATATATATATATATATATATATATATATATATATATATATATATATATATATATATATATATATATATAGGGGAGGGATCAAATGAAAACCATGTTTATAATTGAAAACCGTGAAAACCACCACTATCCAATCATATAATTTATAATTGATTTAATTTTTTAATTGTTAAAACTATATTTGAGTAAACTTTAACCTTATTTTTTGAGGTCATTATTTATATTTTAATTTAAACTCCAAGGTTGACGATGATAACGAATCGAGTTACGTATACGTAACTTGTATGAGTTAAATGTACGTAACTTTAGTTGTACACTTGGTAACACGTACTTACATATACAAAACCCTTACATATATGTAACTCTTAGTTATACACTTTGTAATACGTACTTACATATATGTAACCCCTAGTTTTTATGGTTTTCATTTATAAACATGGTTTTCATTTGATCTCTCCCCTATATATATATATATATATATATATATATATATATATATATATATATATATATATATATATTGAAAGCATTCTATTGAGAATCATAAATATGTAAAGAACTACTAAAAACCACATAAGCAATGGACATAACATCTCAATAAAATTGGTAATATTAAAAAATGATGGTTTGATTCTATTTTTTAATCTTTTCTTTTATTTTAACACCTCTCTTCTCAATTTTTTAGAAAAATTTAAAATGTTCATATATGCAATACAATGTGTGTGCATTGATGCACATTATCAAAAGACTATAGATATCGTGATTTTTAAAAATTTATCTTAAAAGTAGTGAAATTATAAACATTTTGATATATTTATTTAATAAATAGTATAAGAGTTAAAGTGATTCTTTATGGTTCTTTACAGATTTATGGTTCTCAATTGAATATATATATATATATATATATATATATATATATATATATATATATATATATATATATATATATATATATATATATATAGGGTGGGGTTAATTTGAGAACCCCTCCTTTATGTCAAAACCCTTTAACCCATCCTGGTACCGTTGATCTGAAAAGTTAGTTTTGATCTAAGGGACCTGATTATTTGTAATTAAATAAATATATGTTGCAGGTCTCAATTCCTCTTTGAAGGGTATATAGGTAATTTGGCTGATGACTTGAACTAATAAACCGTACAAAAGGTGGTGTGCTCCAAAAGCAACTGTCAAATCACTCAATCTTCACAACCACCCCCTTTTCAAATTTCTTCCTAACCGTAAGCATGGAAACCATTGAAATGTTCCATACTCTCCAAACATTCCAAAATTAAGACATGAGAATGCGAGAGAAGTGAAGGCTGCGAAGCAATCCGTGATCGGTCTGTGGTTCCTTTGTCGCGTCTTCCTTAAAACATCGACCGGAAGGTTTTCGAACTTCAAAATTGAAAATCGATTTGGGTTTATTTTCAAATCGACTGAAAGCATTGCATACGAAACAACCCATAATCGGTCTGTGGTTCCTTGGTCGCGTGTTCCTCAAATCCACAGACAGCAGTGAAAAACGAAAGGAATTTCCATTCTGTATCAGAAGAAGAACAAGGGGACGAAAAAGGTACGTACTTTAATTTGAGAACACATGGACTTTGAAATTGTTTTCGTAATTGTACTTTGGTACATAATTTTGTGAAATTTGGTTAATTTCGTGTTCTTTGCATCCAAAACCTCCAACGGTATATATTATTTCTCTTATGTTGTTGTTCGAATTGCTGCAAACCCTAGAAAATGTGTTTTCGTATTTGTTTTAATGGGTCATTGATTCTTGTAATGAAACTGAGGAAAAGTGTTAGGTTAGGGAAGATTCAATTTCGGCCAATGTTAGTTACATTACCTATGAATCTAGGTTCTGCTTGGTTTTAAGACTAGTTTTGTTTACAGGGATGTTAAAATTAGAGGAACAACAAGGATAAAAGTGATAAAACATATTGTTAGTAATGTAATTTTGGGAGATAAGCATATATTTGGTTATTCATGAAGTTACAATTTCGAATTTAGAATTTGAGGTATTACTTTTGGTTGGAAGTTAAAGTACTTAGACTGAATATCGATTCCTGTTTTGTTACAAGTCACTATTCTTGTTACATATTGGTGGTTGCAATGTATTGTAGTAGTACGTGGACAAGTATGTACGAATTTGTATTTACATTAAAAACCCTTTTACTACTAACATAAGAAATGCAGGTCATTAAAGGTAGTACTATCGGTTTTAAGTTAAATTAGTTAGACTGTTAATCGTAGCCGGTTTTGTTACGTACTGTTACATACTGTTGGGTATATGAACAACATTAAGTTAAAAATACAGGTAAACAGTAACTAGTCATGTTACATACTGTTGAAAATGCAGGTCAACAGTAAGTAGTAAATCGTAGCCGGTTAAGTTACATATTGTTACATACGTAGCCGGTTAAGTTACATACTTATGTTACATACTGTTACATAAGTAGTCAACTGTAAATCGTAGCCGATTAAGTTAAAAATGCAGTTCAACGGTAAGTAGTCCTGTTACATACTGTTGAAAATGCAGGTCAACAGTAAGTAGTAAATCGTAGCCGGTTAAGTTACATACTGTTACATAAGTAGCCGGTTAAGTTACATACTTATGTTACATTCTGTTACATAAGTAGTCAACTGTAAATCGTAGCCGGTTAAGTTAAAAATGCAGGTCAAAAGTAATTAGTCCTGTTACATACTGTTGAGTACACGAACTTGTGGTATTAATTTGGGTTGTAAATGTGGACAAGTATGTAAGAATGTATATCTACATGTAATAAACCTTAAACAGAATTGTTAACCATTCATCTGTAAGTATGTATGTACATAGTTAACCACCACCCAAAGGTAACCCACACATTTATGAAATTGACATCCAACTGAAGTTCAATTTTTATAATTCAAGTAAGTATGTTGTTCAACCACAAAATTCCCTTTCCATCTATTGTTATCTGATGTTTTATTCGTAAATAGTGGGACGGTGACATTTTAGACGAAACATTGGTTAATCGATTATACTTTTTGTGTGTAGGTAAAGGAAACCTTTCATAAGAAAGTGAGGATTCATTGTCCTACAAAAAGAAGATGGAGGAGGCAATAATTGGGTAAGTGATTTAATTAGTACACACTGAAAAAGATATTATAGGCCTTTGTTTTACTGATTACAGTCCCAATTCGAAAACCCCTTGAAAAATTATGTACTTTGTTTTACGACAATGTAATTCTAACCTTATTATGAATAATGGTAAAAAACAGTTCGGAGTAGCGAACGAATAGCACTTAAATCAGTAGGCCAGATTACAAACACCGCCGGGAGCCCTATAGAGATAGACACTGCTGGCCATACTGAGCAAAGGTGTTGGCCGAGGCTTACAATCTTAAAGGTTAAAGTCTTGTTTTTGAAAGATGTGATCGTGAACAATGAAAATGTGGTATGTATTTGTTAGTATATGTAATTCTAATGTTAGACATGACTTTTAGTGTATTTTCAAGATATTTTTGAAAGAATTGACTTTCAAATGTTTTGACATGGTCAGATGTGTTATATATGTGGAATGTGTTTCAGATGTTAGACATAAAAATGTTTCTGTGTGTTTGAAAAAGCTAGTATGTATCAAACAGGCAGTATGTATCAAACAGGCAGTATGTACCTGTTTGTAACATAATGTAAGTTGATGTAAGTGTGACTGTGACTTACATAGGTTGTTATATATTGGAAAAAGGCAATATGTATCAAACGGTAACATAATGTAACTTGATGTAAATGTGCCTGTGACTTAAATAAGTTGTTGTATAAATGTAAGTTGTATATTTTGACTTACATAATGTACGTTAATGTATACTATAGGACAATATATATATGGTATGATTAAAGGACATCCCTACAAAATTAAAATGAATGTTACATGCACTTACATGTGTTGGGGGCCCAAAAAAAGTGTTCCTTAATTAAAAATAAACAAAAAAAAGAAACCTACTTATGTAGTAAAAATACAGAAAATATACATGGAACATATGAAACATTTACATGCTCACATTACCTAGTGCTAACGACTCCCGCAAAACTTAGTTCCATTTGGGGTCTGGAATATCTTACTACAATGATTCCCTGAACACCAAAAAATTATGGACAAAAAATATATTACTACAACGACTCCCTCAAAAAATTATGGACAAAAAATATATTACTACATCATACAGAACAAAAAACCATGTCCCCTCCCACCTACATGTGTTACACATAGTTATATTCGTTACACATAGTTACAATAATTCCTCCTTAAAAAACACAATTTCTTTTTAATCCATTATTACACCATCTTACTATGGTTACACGTTGTTACATGTTATTACACAGTGTTACGTTCTAGCAAAACTGTCCATACCAAATGGGTTGGACATTTTTATGTTGTTCAACTTTGTTGAATTGAGCCCCGTAAAACACAAAAGTTTCCTCTTACAATTTACTGAAAACACAATAATATTTGTTGATACATGTTACATGCTACTACACAAAAAATCGAGTTGGTCCCAAAAAAGGGAATGTAACAATTTGTTTCAACTTCTTCATGATGTGTCACAAACACAAACGGTGGTGAGCTTTCACAAAAATGGATGACACAACAACTTTCATCGCGGGTGGTTCTTTTATTTTAAGCATATTCGCATCCAATGTACAAATGAGTAATTTTAATTTTCAACTAAAATCGTGATTTAAACTTACATCATAGATATTCGTGAAGGAAGTTGAAATAAAGTTGAAATACACCAATGTAAATCAATGTAAATTGATGTAAACCCATATAAATTAATCTGTAAAACAATTGTAAGCTTATGCAACTTACTATGTTGTTAATATAAATAATTTTTTACAACTGTAAAACAATTGTAATGAATTACTGTTATACTAATGCAACATTTATCAAAGTTGTAATGAAACATCAAATTACACAAACGACAAAACCCAATATTAAACCATTGTAAACCAATGTAAATGGATGTAAACCAATTTTAACCAATATAAATCAGTATGCAAAACAATGTAAATTGATATAACCCAATATTACAATGTTAAATACCCAATATTACACCACTCCAACTAACAGTAATAATATAGTTACAACAACCAAACGACATTACACCAATATAAACCAATGTAAACTAATGTAAATTGATGTAAACCATATTAACCAATGTAAATCATTCTGTAAAACAAATGATATTAAACCATGTAACTAAGCCTCCATGATTTCAGAAAACTAACAACCAAAACAACATTAAACCACGAACTATACCACCACAAAAGAAATTTCAACATTGTAATTAAGCCATATTAACTAAATTGCAATACTGTAACAAAAAACATCACTGTAATTATACTATTGTAAAAACATCACACTAAGATTAAGATCTAATATAAAATATAATTTAATTATGATGTATTATGATAACATATAATATATGAAATGTAATGTCATTTTAAGTGGATGTAAAAAATTATAATGTAACCTAGTAACTTAATGTAACTAAAAGTCATGTTAGTAATATAACTTAGATAAATCGTCAAAGAAATACTCATCCATACTCGACGGATGCTCACAAAACCACTGACGAAAGCAATTTATTGCAAAAATGTTGGATTATATTGCATAAAACTAACATTACAACCTAATATACGATGTAAATTTATTGTAGCGTAATTTAATGACATGTAACGTATGTAAATAAAGTGTAATATAATTGCAATGTGATGTAAACAACTGTAATGTAACGTAATAATTTATGTTATAGTCATTCTCCTAATACAATATTCGCATGTAAACAACTGAATTGTGATGTAAACAATTGTAATGTAAGTGTAATGTAGTGTAACGTAAATGTTAGTAATTCGTAATATAAACTTCCGGGAATATTAATTAACATCAATCAATATACAAACTTCCGGAAATTTTAATTACATAAATGTTTGCATTATATAAGTGTATGGATGTTTATGATATATTATATTTTTATTATCATATAAAGAATTTTTATTACCATATAAGAATATACATTTTCATTACACTAATTAACGTTAATAAAACATTGCAGCATAACTACATGAACAAGAAATAAAATTAAACCACAAAACCCAAAAAATAACCTACTTCCTTGTTGTAGTCGTAACTTGTGTCTGCCAAACCCCGCTTCAAAAACTAAGATCATAAACAGTCTAGATCTTCAGCTCGTTATAATATGGATCTAGATTGCAAACACGAAAACTAACATAAAAACCCAAATTAATAGAGGAGGGTGTTGATCGATAAAAATACCTTTGTAGATTAAAGCAAAGAAAAGCAAACACCCAAATTCATCCGAGGTTCTTCGTGTTCTTGGTCGATCATCACATTAGTATTCTTCGTAAAGCTTGGTCCATAGGTTGGAAAGAGAAAAAACAGCATTTTCAATTTTCCCATTATTGACCTGACTGATGCAGTTCCCTTTGCTTCGAATACAAGTCAAAATTATGGATTCACCTTCCATCGTGCGCAAAAAAGAAGAAAACAACCAACATAATCATCAAATACCAATATACCATAATCATCTTCTATGAAGTTCATTCCCAAATTATCAAGTTTAAGTTAAATCAATCCTAAATTTCCCACTATAACTCCTAATCAGGTCAAAATAACCAAAATTGACATTAAAATCTAACAACCCTAGCTTCAAAATCACACGTGATTCAATCAAAACCACCAATTCCTACAAGCAGGGTTTAATTAAAAATCTTATTAGATAACCACAACC
Source organism: Flaveria linearis (assembly GCA_024085815.1). Lineage (NCBI taxonomy): Eukaryota > Viridiplantae > Streptophyta > Magnoliopsida > Asterales > Asteraceae > Flaveria > Flaveria linearis. The sequence continues at coordinate 34,290,867 of CM044013.1, forward strand.
TTCGGGCAACTAGATAAAATTCAATAGTAGAAGCTCAATATAATTGAACACGAGCATAACAAAACTAAACAAACCTGTGCAATCGACTCTTGGTCATCCTTACAAGACGCCACAACCGAATTCTTCGCTCGAAGTATATCATCAAACGAAGCGCCTTCCGATACGCCCAACAACTTCAACGCCGTCTCAACGGACATCTCGAACGACGAATCGTCGGCGGAGGATCCACCGCTGGCGGCGAGGATGGTGAATCAGGATAACGAGGTGCGGCGATTGGAGGCTAACGTGAGCCCCAACCGATGGAGGTTTGACAGAGAGACAAAGTAGATTGATTCCAATTGATTTTTGGTTATCTTCATTGGATTTAAAAAAGTATATGGATGTGATTGGTTGGTGAAAATGGTGTTGAAATAGTACAAAAAGTACTGACAGTAATAAAGACATGCAAATGGTGGTTGGGTGGAAATGACTAAACTACCCCTCATGGCTTCTTTGAAGGTTGCTGATGTGTCAACTCCTGATTGGTTCTTTTGAGTTAAAGGGTTCTCACATTAATTAAGGGTTAACAATAGAACCCAATCCTATATATATATATATATATAGATAGATAGATAGATAGATAGATAGATAGATAGATAGATAGATAGATATACATATATATATATATATACATATATAGATATACATATATATATAGATATACATATATAGATATACATATATATATATAGATATATATGTATATCTATATATATACATATATATAGATATACATATATATATATGTATATGTATATCTATATAGATATATATCTATATATAGATATATATGTATATCTATATATATACACATATATATATAGGGGAGGGTTCCAATAAAAACCACATTATAATTGAAAACTATAAAAATCACTTTATAGCCTTTGTTTAATTTTTTGAATGGTTTCGATCAATTAGTAATGGCATGATTGTCATTAAGGGTAAGATAGGAAAACTATATTGTTTAAAATTTAGAATAACCCATTATCAAACAAAATTTCCTAAAATTACTATTTTCTCTCTCATGTATGTTATTCACTAAACGCAAATTTATTTATAAAAATAACACTAAATTGTTTTTTATTTTTATAACAGAAAGAAGAACTGATAGTCTCAATATGTAATGTTATGTTACATATATGTATCAGTATTTCATGTATATGAAAATTTTGTTACGTATACGTAACACGATCAAACTTCAAATGTTATCAACAAATCGAACTTTAAATCTTCTTACCATCTAAATATTTATTGAAGAATCTTGTTGCATAATACAAATATGCGGTCTTTTCTAGTTATGTATATGTAAGTATAACACATATAACAAGCACAAGGCATTTTATCGAACTAAAAAATTTACACATATATAGACATGGTTACGTATAAATTAAAAATTACAAAAATCAAGTTATAAAGTTAAATATCTCCAAAACATAAGCAACATTTAATAAAATTATTTCGTATATGTAGTAACAAATGATATGTCAGCAAACATAAGAAAAATTAAATACACAAACAATGTTCCGTATATGTAACAGTAGTGTTTCGTATACGTAACGGTAGTGTTACCAGTTCATCATAATCATCATCATCATCCTCATCATCATCATCTTCAAGCTCGTCATCAAATTATTTTTGAATTCATCATCCTCACTTTAAAATCACTATAAAATAAACAAATAGTTAGTATTTTATATTTCTTAAGAAACAAACCAATATATGTTATGACCTAATAATCACCACTTGTTAAATACTTGGTTATATATACGTAACTACCACTTGTTACAGGTATGATTTTTACTTAAATGTAACCCACATGCTTACGTATATGTATGCTAATAAGAACATCATCGTTATATATTTCATTAGCCAAAATACATGTATAAATTATGTATGTATAAATGTATCACTAACAAGGATTCTATTCATATATATATATAACAACAACAACGACAACAAAAATACTTAGTTGTGATTACTTAGTACATATATGTAGCAGTAGCAAAATAATAATTTGTATAAATACAACAGCACTGATACGTATAGGTAAGGAATTACTCCAGATATGTTTTGATTTATAATACACGAAGCATACATATAAATTTAGGTAATCAATCATCTGAATTAAACATTGGTACATATATGTATGTACCTGGGTACGTATATGTACCATACCATGATACCTTTTTTCATTCAGTTGATTAACATGTTCATAGCTATCACAGTTACGTATATGTCCTTATCATCATTTTCATAGCTATCAAAGTTACATATATGTACCTAACAAGGTTACATATATGTCCTGGGTACATATATGTATCCTACCCGAATACCACTTTTCCATCCAGTTCATCATCATCTTCATCATCATCTTCTTCATCTTCATCTTCATCTTGACATAACCAGGAAGATGTCTACTTTACTTGATTCATTGTAACTCGCTTAACACTTCTATCCACTTGTATTGTAATCGTTTCTTCATATTTGATCACAATATTGAACCCTAGCCGCCACCCCATGTTTTTAAATGTATAAGATGAAACAATTAAAATTGATTTCGCATATTAATTGAACCATTTACAACCTGGATTTGTGAACCCATATGCAAAATTGATTTGAGGCTATGAATGGAGCTGATGGCCATGTTCTTCGATGGTAGTATTGTTATTCGATGATAGTGTGATCATATAAATCGATTTCACATATGAATCGATATATCACCTCAATCTATTTCTTATACATGATTTGTTGAACAAAGGTTTCTATGATGGATGATTGTGATCGGTTTGTAGCAGAGACAAGAGATGAAGATGATGATGAGATATACAAAGTATTAAATAAGGAGATAAATCAGGATTTCAAAATATACTGAAGTTAAAAGGATGTTAAAATTACATTATTAACCTTTTAAATAGAGAATACAAATTTTAAAAAGAAAAAAATTGATTGGTTGAAAGTGGTTTTCATAGTTTTCAATTATAAAGTTGGTTTTCATTTGATCCCTCCCCTATATATATATATATATATATATATATATATATATGTATATATATATGTATACTAACTTTATAATTGAAAACTATAAAAACTAATATCCACCAATCATATTTTTTCATTTAATTGTATTTATTTTTATTAGAAGGGTAGTTATATAATTTAGCTCTCTCTATCTATGATTTTAAATCCCCTGATTCTCTTAATAATCAATTAGGTTGACTATATTATTCTCTTTCACTCTCTCACTAATCTGCATAACCCTAAGAAAAGGATACGAAGAGGTCATCAAACATAGATGCAGTTAGTGATGGATGATAGATGACTAAAGATGATGGTCAGGCGGTGAGGAGAGCTGATTACGCGGCAATAGGATTTGGTGATGTTATTCTTTTATGGACGTATAACGACGAAGAGAATCGATCGCTATGTTACACTGATCCATCGGCCTTGTTTTTGATAATGAACAACGATTATGAGGTATGAGAAACCCTAGATTTTAAGTTCTTCACATCTGATTAGTTTAGAAAATGAGGTTTTTTTCTTATATGCAAAGCCATGAATATTGTAGGATTGTATATATAAATTTTTACTTGCTTACTGTGTGTAGCCCTTTAAGAAAGATGAAATTTTACGACACATTCATTTAACATAGTAGGTTACATATACGTATCGTTTTTTGTTTATACCTTAAAGAACGATTATAAACTAGCAGGTTACATATATGTACCTATGTTTGTTGAGTAGCAAATGGAAAACATCATCATATACGTATATGTAACACAATAGGGTACATATATATAGCTACTATAAACTACAAATATGTCACTCAAGATGGTGATGAAATTGATTATCTTTTTTGTCCTCTTTTCATGTGTAGTATTTTATATGTATCATTATGTTACATATATGAAGTTATGTTCCTGGTTTTCTAAATCTCTCTTCTATATGGATGTATTAGGATTTTGTTAATTTACATATGGAATAATTAATGTAATTTGATTTATTTGGATTTAATGGAAAAGAAATCGACGATGAATCTATTTTAAGTGATTTGTCCACTAAGGTTTGTTTTTAACAAATATATAACATTTACTATTTGTTATATCTTTTTGCAGTGACATGAAATTAAGGATAATAAACTTGAAATGAAATTGATGATTATGAAGATGATGATCATCGGTTAAAGCATATGTTGCATCAAAGATGATGATGGGTCAAGCAATTATCAAAACGTTTATTTTGAACACGAAGATCAAATGAACAAGATGAATACCATTGTTATATATATGTAACACCGTTGTTACATATACGAAACACTACCATTACGTATATGTAACACTTTTTTTAGTTTCTTCTAGTGCTTGCTGACATTTCACTTATATTTTCCCATCAATTGTAACCCGATTATATGATATGGTTCTAACAAAATATGTATAACTCGCCGTGTATTTATTGAATTTTACATATGTACTTCAATTTTTAGATTCTAGTATTTTTTAACTGTTACGTATATGTACCTTAGTATTACTTTGCGTATGTTTATTAACTGTTGCATATATGTACCAAAGCTTCTTTAGCATATAACCAAACCCTAATCGCACTATTATACAAACAAAGACTTACCTATATGCTTACATTTACGGACCATATGTGTACGTACCAGCTATCCATTTGTTACGTATCATTTAAGTTTTAAAACCTCTTAATATTCTGTATTTTGTTTAAAAATTAGGAGATTAGGAGAGATATTTGTGGATTAGGAGAGAGAGAATTTTTTTAGGGGATTTGATAATCATTAATTATTAAAAGTTATAATTACAAATACGATTTGCCTAGTATGTCCTTCTCCACTTAATTAGGTAAGATTTAATCAAACAAAATTTACAAAAATGTCATGCTAATTTATGACCATTGATAAATTTTTTAATGGTCATATGATCATGATTTAGCTTTTTTAGTTTTCATTTATATATATATATATATATATATATATATATATATATATATAATACTAAAAGAGCAACTTGGAGGGACATTTGTCACATTTCTAGGCCCCCTAAGTTCGTTTTTCCCGGCTCTCTCTCCTCTTAAATAGTTATCTAAATTAAAGATTAAGTCATTTTAATTCTTTTTAAGATTACAAATATGTCTTAATAAATTAAGAAAAGATGTCTTTTTATTAATATTTATTTTAGAAAACAAATTTCTATAAATTAAGAGTTTTTTCTAAAACATCAAACATTTTTAAAAATATGAAATATCTTAAAATTAATGTTTTTAAAAAGTAAACTTCTTTATAAATTAAAAATAATTAAAATTACTGTAACGCCCCAAAATTTCTCGAAACAAGCCATTTAATAATAATGGGTTTTTAAGGGTTAATTTAAGAAATAAAGGGGTAAATTAGTAGGCTATGGATCAAATTAGCCTTAATGGGCTAGGCTTGATGGGTTTAAGGGCCCTAATCAGCCCTTAAACATGCATAATCAATTCCATTCCATCACCTTGCAACCCTAGCCACTAAATTCATAGAGAGAGAAAGTAGAGAGAGAAAGTGAAGAAAATCAAGATTTGGAGTTTGAAGGGTTGAAGGATTGGAGAGCTGGGTGATTGGAGCAGCAAAACACAAGGAAAGAGCAACAAAACAAGGTAAGAATCGACCTCTAAGGCCTTCTGTAGATCAAACCCGGATTCTAGGGTTTTGGGGTTTTGAAAAGTTCAAGGAAACACATAAAGGTCAAATTTTTACGTATGAAAACGCGTAAAAAGGCTAGATCTGGTTTCATGGAAGGTAAACCAAGGGTTTGGACGTAAAAAGTTAAGATTTTGGGTTAAAACGGGCTGGTTCTTAGTTTTTATTCATTCAGCGAAACTGGGCCCCGATCCAGCGAATTTAAGTATTCATCCAGCGAAACTGTGCATTTATCCAGCGAAACTAGGAGAATCCTAGCGGAACTACAGTTTCGCTACAGCGAAACTACAGTTTCGCTGATAGCTTCGCTAAGTACTTAGGCTGACCTTAGACATTGCGAAACTAGGAAATTCCAATGAAAGTTGGGCGCTCATGCCAGCGAATCTGTCCAGCGAAACTGACAGAAGTGCTGCCCAGCGAAACTGGTAGCGAAACTGCCAGCGAAACTGGCAGCGAAACTGGCAGCGAAACTACCAGCGAAACTATGAAGAAAATGATGTTTTTTGCATATTAACCTTCGTGCAGCTAGAGTATTCAGGCTATAGCTTAAGAGGATTAGAATTTAAGCTATTGGACAAGTTCAGGTGAGTTCTAGATCCCCTATTTTATACATGTTTTAAACGTTTTGGGGCGGTGTGCATACTAAATACATACTTTTATTAACAGTTTTGTTAAAGTAAAGTTTTATACACTATCTTATATGGAAAATGGGGTTTTTTTAATGAATTGCCTTGTATTGTGTTGTGTTATATTATGTATAACCTAAACATGAAAGTGAAACTTAAAGAAAGGTTACGAGGCCCATAACGTGTACCTTGATAAAGTGATAAAGTAAAGCCTTGCAAGCAAATTGATAACGGAGGGTTGCATTCGTTTTGCCCTCACCAGTGATAAAGTAATAAAGTATGCTCGAACAGGCAGGTCAGTAAGTCCTGAATTAGCATAACAATAATGGCCTGATCGGGTTCGACAGTAAGTCCTTAATTGGCTTGTCGGTAAAGTCCTAGGCGAGCCTAGGCACCGATAGTGACAAAGAATTGACGGATAAAGAAGAGTAATAAATAATAAGAAATGATAAAGTATTGATAAAGCGATAGCCTGTGTGTATTGATATTTTGATATACAATGATTATTTTCAACTGATAACGCAAATATTTTTTACAAAAGTTATTTAGCAAAGTAAACCTAGAATTCACTCAGCGAAGCTGACTTTTGTATGCATATCAGTTGACAGGTGAGAGTTAGAGCTATGGGATAGAAGCATGGGACTGAAGCTTCTTGGCACTAGAAGACTGGCATCCCTGATGGAGAAAAGCTTAAGAGGACTTTTAAATAGTTTTGAAGATTAAAGACAATGTTTATATATTTAATTGTAATGAATTTAAATTACAGTATTTTCCGCTGCAATATATATTTATACATATATGAGTAAATGATTGCTTTAAACTGATGTTTTACTGTGAATGACCAACTGTTAGGTCCCCTTAGAAAGGAGGGGCCTTACAAGTTGGTATCAGAGCCAATGTTTAAGAGATTTGGGGAAAACTATTTTATAAACCTAAACTTAAACAGATAATGGGATCAAGTGTTAAGGATGCCAGTCCAAGAAGCTCCATGCCAAGAGGTAACAAAATATGCTATAGGTATTATTCTAGTGGGTAGTGCCTTCTTATTTAAGTTAGAACCGAGGTAGAGTAGGATAATGTTATCGGTGATGCCTATCTGAATTTAGGTGACTTATACGTGCATAGAATAGGTATAGTAGATTTTAGTGTTAGTGTGGTTCAGGATAGGAAAGTTTATGGCATGAGAAGTTCTGTAAGTAGTTAATCACAACTGGCCACTGTTATTAAAAATTTACAAAACTTGTCGTGAACTGAACTTGCCTTGAAAGACCATATTAACATTCCGAATCTTATAGGAAGTAGAAAGAATGGCACCAAAGAAAACAGTTCCAGCCATGGTCACCCGGAGAAGCACTAGGGGAAGGCCCCCGATTAAGGCAAAAGAAGCTGCAAGTGCAACTGTGAAAACAACAAAGAGGTCAACCGGAAAACCGATTGAGCAACCGGTTAAGGAGGAGGTTAATTTGGAAACGGGAGCCGAGGGGCCTACCACTGATCAGGCAAAACTAAAGGAAACAGTAAAGGAAGCTATTGCCCAAGAGGTATACCAGGTCCTATCTGGAGTGATGCCCGCTCTGTTTGCGGAATTCGTGGAGCGGGTTAAGGGCGACAGTAAGAAGAGTACGGCTTCAGAGAAGGTTGATAAGAAAGGAGCGGTCAAGACTGAGGAGTTGAGCGACGAGGAAGATCGTCTGGGTAACCATGACGGTTCCGAGATAGAAGAGAGGGCGAAGGGGTGCAGCTACGGGGATTTTCAGAGATGTAAGCCCCCAACGTTTGATGGCACCGGTAACGCTGCTACTGCTCAGCGTTGGGTCAGGGAAATGGAGGCCGTACTGAGGATCAGCAAGTGCTGGGAAAACCAAAAGGTGAAGTTTGCTTCCCATTCCCTTTTGGACCCAGCACTGTGTTGGTGGGATAACATCGTTGAGTCTTACGGGGAGGAGGCTATTGAGAGGATGAAGTGACCAGAGATGAAGAGGTTGGTGATAGAGGAGTACTGCCCAGAAAGAGAGCTTGACAAGATTGAGTAAGAGTTTGTGAGTTTGGAGGCTGGAAATATGACACATCAGGAATACACTATGAAATTCAATGAAATGGCCCCTCTGGTGCCTGACTTGGTGACTCCTGAAGCCAAAAGGATCAAAATGTATATACAAGGGTTGCCTCTGGACATTCGTAGAGACATGGTCACTGCCCGACCTAGTACTTTTAGGTCAGCGGTGGACCTCAGTGGAAGGTTGTACGATCATCGCAGGCCAGCGACAGTGGGGCAGACGAGGAAGGTTTGGAATAATTATGGGAAGAGGTATGGAAGTGGTAACGACCAACCGGGAAACAAGAAGGCAAGAGTGGATGCAAAACAAGCAATTGTGAAGGGGGTCGAAGGAGTGAAGGAATGTGGGAAGTGCGGGAGGAGGCATCCCGGAGAATGCCGAATGGGTAGCCCTGGGTGCTACCGGTGTGGGAAAACCGGTAACATGGCGAGAGAGTGCCCGAAAGTGGACAAGTGCTTTAACTGCCACGAGTCGGGGCACCACAGCAGTGATTGCAAGAAAGCTAAGCCGGGAGGCTCGGGAACAAGCGGGGATAATGACAAGGGAGATGATGGAAAGCCCAAGGTCAGGGCAAGGGCTTTCACCATGAACAAGAAGGAGGCAAGGAAAGACCCGGACGTAGTGTCAGGTATGTTCCTTGTCAATGATAACTGTGCCTCCATATTATTTGATAGTGGTGTGTAAGGCCCCGCTCACCGGGCACCTTACTGTTGGTCATCATCACACGTAAAACATACATTTAATACATGATCATAAAATACGCAGCGGAATTAATAAAACATGCATTCTCATTTCATCATAAAAGCTTTTACATCATTGTCTTGATTACAAAATACAAGCTTTTCTTTACATTGCTTAACTATACTATGATTGCTGCTGATGCATATTCCACAGCAATCATAGGGTCATACAGCGACCTCTACCGAAGAAAATAAATAAAAGAAAATATATTCTTCTTCATTAAGAAGATATTAAGTTCAAAAATATATTTTTCTTCATAAAGAAGATTTCTTAAATAATCCTGTTTATCAGGATTATCAAGAAATCTTCCACTTGCATGCAACATAATGAGTTGCGTGCGTTATGGACCCACAACGCATGACGTTGCATCATTATTAAATGGAGAATGCCATCCCAAAAGAGCTGAGTAGCCGCCTCGTGCCATCCTCAGCAACACTACCTGCGAACTGAAAAACACATAAAAGTCAGCGTTGCTGAGTGAGTTCTAGTTTTATAATAAAACATACTTTCATTTTTATTAACTGCTCTTTCATACATGTGCTCACACATCATACGTACACGTAGATAATATTATTATTATCTTATTATTCATTACTTACTTTCATTCGTGTACACTTCCTCATTCTCGTTTACTTTCATACATACATACTTTACATACTTCACATACTTTCGTATGTCTTTACTTTCATTCATACTTTCACTTCATACGTTCGAACCTTCATTCTGTTCATTCATTCATTTATTACTTTCGTTCGAACATTCATTACATTCGGTGGCATGTACACTACCCCCTTTCCTCATACGTACTACTGGTGCTGGACCTGTGGTGGTTAGCCACGAACGTTGTGCACAAATGCTGATCCCGTCACCTAGGGTAGGTACAAGCACCACTTATCTTTCACTTTACTTCTGGATCAATACCGTATGCTTTACCCCGAACGTTGTGCACAAATGCTGGTGCTGGACCTGTGATGATCAATCACGAACGTTGTGCACTAATGCTGATCCAGTCACCTAGGGTAAGCGGCAAGGATCCCATACATACTTCTGGTCAATCACAAAGACTGACCCCGATGTGCATCCTTCGGGGTAGCTAACCCGCACACCGTTGAGCTAACACCTGCCAGGGGTGTGCACCTCCTTTCATTTGCTTGCAAGCCTTTCTTACTTTCTTTCATTAATGCATGCATTCATTCATCATGTTCCTTCTTTCATTATCTTTCACTTTACGTTCTTAATACATTCATTTCTTTCGTTCATTCATTCACGTAAAGTTATTAAAGATAAAACACATACACATAAGGAACATAATTACTTACATATCATCAGTATTCACCCTCTATCATGGCGACTTCATACTAACATACATACATCATAAGGAACATACACATAACATTCATTCATCATCCTATAAGGCATCATTCATATATGGCATACAACAGGTACAACCATGCATCATCGTCACTATCATGCCTAAGTTCCTCATTTTCCTCAAATTAATCAGATCTTACTAGGCCTGATCCGCATTTCTCATTCTGGTTTATCCGCATTAGTCTGTTCATCCGCATTAGTCAGTGCGGATGAGTAATACCTTACCCGCATTAATCTATCTCATCCGCATTAGTCAATGCGGATGAGGAATGACTTACCGCATTCCTGAGTTGGTCTCCCGCATGGGTTAATGCGGATTACTGCCTTATCTGCATATCGTGTACTCGTATTAGGTTAATGCGGATGAAGGAAGGGCCTTGACCGCATTTGCTTGGTCATCCGCATTAGTCAATGCGGTTGCCTGATGCCTTGACCGCACTTTCCCTGGTCATCCGCATTGGTTAATGCGGTTGACCGCTACATTTGCTTCGGCAGTTCGCATTTGGACAATGCGGTTGAGTAAGGCAACCTGCAACTTAACCTGTTCCATTTCTACAATCCATACATCATCTCAATCATACATTAGCACTGATTTATCATATCAGCTGCTTAGAATCAACTAAACATCATGCATATCATAAGAAGGATTCCTAAAACATACATTCGGCAGTACTCATATGATCAACATGCTGAGATTCATCTACCTGCCCTAGAAATCTTACATACACTAGGCATAGCAGTCCAAACGGACCATACACACCTTCATACTCATATATACATACACAGATTGAGCGCTCACTGCTCGAAAACAGTTTTAATATGTGTTCCAGCCCCAAAAATCGTTCAAAATACGTAAAAGAAGGGGTCTTAGAACTCACATTGTGCTGCTGGGTATGACTCCTTCGAAATCAGTAGCCGTGGAATCCAGTACCTCGAACTCGTCTTCCTCTTCTTCTTGTTCTTCCTTCAAACTCGTAGTCTGCTCTCTTTCTCTCTCTAAAACTCTCGCTGATTTGGGGGTTGTGAGAAAAGAAATGGGCAGACATCCCTATGTATATCAGATATTTTCTCTTTTCTTTGTACTTTTACACAAAACCCCCTTCTACTTTCTCTTCCTTTTCCTTTTCCTCCAAAATTCTTTCTTTTCTTTTCTTCTTATTATTTCCCGTTGTCTAATCAAAATTGCGGGTGTTACAAGTCCACCCCCCTTATTTTAGGTTTCGTCCCCGAAACCTGTCATTCCTCAAACAGTCGTGGGTAATGTTGCCTCATTTCTTCTTCAGTTTCCCACGTCGACTCGGATCCCTTCCTGTGCCGCCACTGTACACGCACAAGGGGGACCACTTTATTTCTCAACCTCTTTTCTTTGCGATCTATGATCGCCACTGGTTGCTCTACATAATTGAGCTTTTCGTCTACCTCTATATCATCCAGTGGAACGACCCTGTCTTCGTCCGCCAAACATTTCCTCAGATGAGACACGTGGAAAGTCGGGTGGATTCCACTTAGTTCATCTGGCAGATCCAGCCTATAAGCCACCTCCCCCACTCGATCAACAATTCGGAAAGGGCCTATATATCGCGGACTCAACTTACCCCGCTTCCGGAATCGAATGATCCCTTTCCAAGGTGAGACCTTCAACATAACCCGGTCTCCCACTTGGAACTCAATTGGCCTGCGTCGTTTGTCAGCATACGACTTCTGTCGGTCTTTGGCTGCCTTCATATACGCTTTAATTCTTTCGAGCTTTTCAGTCGTAGCCTCTACCACTTCGACGCTTCCCAATTCTTTCTGACCAATATCACCCCAACAGACGGGTGTCCTGCATCTCCTACCGTATAGCATCTCATAAGGTGGCATGCCGATACTGGCATGATAACTGTTGTTGTATGAGAACTCGGCTAACGGTAGATGGTCATCCCAACTTCCCCCGAAGTCAATAACGCATGCTCGGAGCATGTCCTCCAAGGTCTGAATGGTCCTTTCCGACTGACCATCAGTTTGAGGATGATAAGCCGTGCTAATATGCAATCTCGTCCCCATAGCATCGTGGAATTTCTTCCAGAATTTGGATGTAAACCGGGTGTCGCGATCGGACACAATCGACACCGGTACACCGTGACGAGTCACAATCTCCTTGATGAAAAGATCAGCCAACTTCTCGGACGAATATGTCTCCCGCATCGGTAAGAAGTGAGCACTCTTCGTCAATCGATCCACAATCACCCAGATCGTATCATACCCTTTAGGGGTACGTGGCAACTTTATGATAAAATCCATGGTGATGTGTTCCCACTTCCACTCCGGGATGTCCAAAGGTTGAATCTTTCCATACGGCTTCTGGTGCTCCGCCTTTACTTGCAGACACGTGAGGCATTTACTCACATACTCCACCACATCGCGTTTCATACCCGGCCACCAATAATCTTTCTTCATATCTTGGTACATCTTGGTGGCGCCGGGATGAATGGAGTATCGAGACTTATGAGCTTCATCCATAATTTTCATTCGTAGATCCCCGAGACGAGGAATCCACATACGCCCAAACCGGGTTTTAACGCCCGTCGTGTTTTCTACTAGCTCCGCTACCAGTCCTCTCATTCGTTCAGAGTTAAGATGTTCGTCTTTCAAAGCCTCATCTTGAAACTCTTTGACCTGTTTCATCACGTCGGAGGTCATGATTAGCTGGTACGCCTTCACTCGAATTGGCTCGGGTCTCTCCTTTCGGCTAAGGGCGTCCGCCACCACGTTGGCTTTGCCCGGATGGTAATGGATCTCACAATCATAGTCCTTTATAAGTTCCAACCATCGTCGTTGCCTCATATTCAGATCCTTCTGCTCGAAGAAGTATTTCAAGCTTTTGTGGTCCGTGAAGATGGTGCACTTCGTCCCGTACAAATAGTGCCGCCAAATCTTCAACGCGAAAACCACAGCTGCGAGCTCCAAGTCATGAGTGGGGTAATTAACCTCATGAACTTTCAGCTGCCGGGATGCATAAGCTATCACCTTTCCCCTCTGCATCAATACACATCCCAACCCTGAGTAGGAGGCATCAGAATAAACCACCAAATCTTCACTCCCTTCGGGTAATGCCAATACTGGAGCTTGGGTCAATCTCGTCTTCAGTTCTTCAAACGCCTCCTCTTGAGCTTGACCCCATACAAATTTCACATCCTTCCGGGTCAACTTCGTCAGTGGAGAAGCAATTTTGGAAAAGTCTTGGATAAACCTTCGGTAGTAACCCGCCAAACCCAAGAAACTACGGATCTCGGACGGTGTCTTCGGAGATTTCCATTGCATCACTGCTTCCACTTTCGCCGGATCGACCGTAATCCCATCCGGATTTACCACGTGACCCAAGAATTGAACTTCACGCAACCAGAACGCGCACTTGGAGAATTTAGCATACAACTTCTCCCTTCTCAACGTCTCCAGAACTTCGCGAATGTGACCGGCATGCTCAGTCTCACTCTTTGAATAAATCAGGATATCATCAATGAATACAATCACTGATTTATCCAACATCGGCCGGCACACCCTATTCATCAGGTCCATAAAAGCAGCTGGCACGTTGGTCAAGCCAAATGACATAACGAGGAACTCATAATGACCGTAACGCGTACGAAAAGCTGTTTTAGGGATATCCTATTCCTTCACCTTCAGTTGATGGTAACCTGATCGAAGATCTATACGTGAAAACCAACTAGCACCCTGAAGCTGATCAAACAAGTCATCGATCCTCGGCAAGGGGTATCTGTTCTTTACTGTCAGCTTATTCAGCTCGCGGTAGTCGATGCACATCCTCATACTACCGTCCTTCTTCTTTACAAACAGGACCGGAGCACCCCAAGGTGAGATACTCGGTCGAATAAACCCCTTATCCAACAGCTCTTGTAACTGCTCCATCAACTCTTTCATCTCTGTCGGGGCCAATCGGTATGGTGCTTTGGCAACAGGTTGGGCGCCTGGTACTAAATCAATCTGGAACTCGATCTCTCTGTCAGGTGGCAATCCCGATAAATCTTCCGGGAACACATCTGGGAACTCACACACAACCGGAACATCAGACAGTTGTGGTGCTGGCTTCTCTACATCTTTCACATAACATAAATAGGCGTTACATCCACGCCTCATACATTTCCCCGCCACTACCATTGAGATCACTTTCGGAATCGTAGTAACCCGATCCCCATAAACTGTCACTGGACTGCCGTCAGGCGCTGTCAAACTGATCATCTTCTTGCGACACACAATGTTCGCCTCGACATCCGCCAACCAATCCATTCCGAGCACCAAGTCGAAACCACCTAACGTCATCGCAAAGGGTTTAACTGGGAATTTGTGACCCTCCAGTTCCACATCGCAACCCTCAATTACCTCACAAATCCTGGTGGTTTTACCTATAGCAGTCTCTACATCAAACGGTACATCCACACGTCTACTACTAACGGGCAATTTGGCACAGAAAGCAACAGAAATAAAACTCCTACTAGCACCTGAATCAAATAATACGGAGGCTAGAGTTTGGTTCACCAGAAACGTACCGGACACTACATCAGGGTCCGTCCTAGCCTCTTCCTGCGTCATCGTGAATGCTCTGGCGCTTGCCTTCGACCCTTCACCCACTGCCTTCTTCCCGCCGGAACTCCCAGGCCTCGGCTTCTTGCAATCTTTGTTCATATGACCACTTTCCCCGCAGTTAAAGCACTTCATCGCCCTACACTCCTTAGCCATATGACCGGGCTTTCCACACTTAAAACATACATTCAGCCCCCATCTGCATTCACCACCGTGCTCTCGCCCACACTTTTCACACTTTCTCGACCCTGCACTTGTCACGACCACCCGGCGATCATCAACCCGTGCCTTTTTACTACTTGTCGAAGTATCACCCCGACCAAACCTCTTTCCCTGCCACTTCCTCTCATCACTTCCCTTCTTACTGCCCTCAGACTTCACCAAAGCAGCTCGTTCATCATACAACCTCCCTGCCAAATCTACCGCCGACCTGAAAGTACTCGGTCGGGCGGAAATCAAATGCCAACGAATTTCAGATGGCAGCCCCTGAATATACCGGTTGATCTTTCGAGAC
Organism: Flaveria linearis; assembly: GCA_024085815.1. Lineage (NCBI taxonomy): Eukaryota > Viridiplantae > Streptophyta > Magnoliopsida > Asterales > Asteraceae > Flaveria > Flaveria linearis. The sequence goes on from CM044013.1 coordinate 34,306,482, forward strand.
ACCGGCGTCACTTGCTCTGGCACCAACAGCGCCAACTCGTTAAACTTAGTCGTGTACTGCTGATGGGTCATCGTCCCCGCCTCCAGCTGCAGGAACTCCCTTTCTATTCTATCCATTTCCCGACGAGGACTGAATTCCTCGATCACCAGCCTTTTCAACTCAGCCCACTTCATTTTCCCTATAGCCCTGGTACCCTCGGCTTGGACCATATTTTTCCACCAGCATAAAGCCGACCCTGTGAAAGAGTGGGTAGCAAACTTCACCTTCTTGTCCTCCTGGCAATCACTAATATCGAGGACAGCTTCCATTTCCATCACCCATTGGTGAGCATCAGTAGCAGTACCGGAGCCATCAAAAGTTGGAGGCTTGCACCTCATGAATTTCCCATAATCACAACCCCGGGCTGTCTCCCGTACCTGTTCTTCCTCTTCTTCCTCTTCATCATCAGACAATACTGTTTCTACCCCTGCCTGTTGCTGCCTACCCGAGGACCGATTCCTCCCTCGTCTATCCTCCTCACGTACTGCCTTTATCGCTTCGGTCATTACAGTCGGTAAGATCGTCTGCATAACCTGGTGCACTTCCTCAATCACTGCCTCTTTTACCGAGGCTCTCAACTTGGCGCTTTCGTCCGTCTCTTCCTGGTGAGGAACCTCGTTCTCCTCACGAACTACTTCTCTTTCCTAAGTCTTCCTCGCGTGATACGCGGCTCATCACCACGTTCACCATCACGGGAAGCATCAGATGATCTATCACCGACCATCTTCTATCACACTGAAAGATTAAAACACCAACACGGTCATTCAAGGAAATAGCTCAGTTTATGTTAAGTACAGTAAGTCCCTAATTACAGTGGCCAGTTGTGATTAGCCACTTACTCTACTCTTCGTACCCCGAGCATCACCTATCCTGACTACATTAGTATCCCAGTCTAACAGTACACATCATTCACATCACATGCGCACATAATAACCAGTTAATCTTTAAGAAAATACCTGATGGCACGCGACTACTCAGATGGCATTCTCATTCTCCCTGTCCCATTCTCAGTTTAAGTTTAGGTTTATTATAAAGATTTACCCATTTTACTTAAACCTGGCTCTGATACCAACTTGTAAGGCCCCGCTCACCGGGCACCTTACTGTTGGTCATCATCACACGTAAAACATACATTTAATACATGATCATAAAATACGCAGCGGAATTAATAAAACATGCATTCTCATTTCATCATAAAAGCTTTTACATCATTGTCTTGATTACAAAATACAAGCTTTTCTTTACATTGCTTAACTATACTATGATTGCTGCTGATGCATATTCCACAGCAATCATAGGGTCATACAGCGACCTCTACCGAAGAAAATAAATAAAAGAAAATATATTCTTCTTCATTAAGAAGATATTAAGTTCAAAAATATATTTTTCTTCATAAAGAAGATTTCTTAAATAATCCTGTTTATCAGGATTATCAAGAAATCTTCCACTTGCATGCAACATAATGAGTTGCGTGCGTTATGGACCCACAACGCATGACGTTGCATCATTATCAAATGGAGAATGCCATCCCAAAAGAGCTGAGTAGCCGCCTCGTGCCATCCTCAGCAACACTACCTGCGAACTGGAAAACACATAAAAGTCAGCGTTGCTGAGTGAGTTCTAGTTTTATAATAAAACATACTTTCATTTTTATTAACTGCTCTTTCATACATGTGCTCACACATCATACGTACACGTAGATAATATTATTATTATCTTATTATTCATTACTTACTTTCATTCGTGTACACTTCCTCATTCTCGTTTACTTTCATACATACATACTTTACATACTTCACATACTTTCGTATGTCTTTACTTTCATTCATACTTTCACTTCATACGTTCGAACCTTCATTCTGTTCATTCATTCATTTATTACTTTCGTTCGAACATTCATTACATTCGGTGGCATGTACACTACCCCCTTTCCTCATACGTACTACTGGTGCTGGACCTGTGGTGGTTAGCCACGAACGTTGTGCACAAATGCTGATCCCGTCACCTAGGGTAGTACAAGCACCACTTATCTTTCACTTTACTTCTGGATCAATACCGTATGCTTTACCCCGAACGTTGTGCACAAATGCTGGTGCTGGACCTGTGATGATCAATCACGAACATTGTGCACTAATGCTGATCCAGTCACCTAGGGTAACTTCTGGATCAATACCGTATGCTTTACCCCGAACACAAATGCTGGTGCTGGACCTGTGATGATCAATCACGAACATTGTGCACTAATGCTGATCAGTCACCTTAAAGGATCCCATACAGACTGACCCCGATGTACATCCTTCGGGGTAGCTAACCCGCACACCGTTGAGCTAACACCTGCCAGGGTGTGCACCTCCTTTCATTTGCTTGCAAGCCTTTCTTACTTTCTTTCATTAATGCATGCATTCATTCATCATGTTCCTTCTTTCATTATCTTTCACTTTACGTTCTTAATACATTCATTTCTTTCGTTCATTCATTCACGTAAAGTTATTAAAGATAAAACACATACACATAAGGAACATAATTACTTACATATCATCAGTATTCACCCTCTATCATGGCGACTTCATACTAACATACATACATCATAAGGAACATACACATAACATTCATTCATCATCCTATAAGGCATCATTCATATATGGCATACAACAGGTACAACCATGCATCATCGTCACTATCATGCCTAAGTTCCTCATTTTCCTCAAATTAATCAGATCTTACTAGGCCTGATCCGCATTTCTCATTCTGGTTTATCCGCATTAGTCTGTTCATCCGCATTAGTCAGTGCGGATGAGTAATACCTTACCCGCATTAATCTATCTCATCCGCATTAGTCAATGCGGATGAGGAATGACTTACCGCATTCCTGAGTTGGTCTCCCGCATGGGTTAATGCGGATTACTGCCTTATCTGCATATCGTGTACTCGTATTAGGTTAATGCGGATGAAGGAAGGGCCTTGACCGCATTTTCTTGGTCATCCGCATTAGTCAATGCGGTTGCCTGATGCCTTGACCGCACTTTCCCTGGTCATCCGCATTGGTTAATGCGGTTGACCGCTACATTTGCTTCGGCAGTTCGCATTTGGACAATGCGGTTGAGTAAGGCAACCTGCAACTTAACCTGTTCCATTTCTACAATCCATACATCATCTCAATCATACATTAGCACTGATTTATCATATCAGCTGCTTAGAATCAACTAAACATCACGCATATCATAAGAAGGATTCCTAAAACATACATTCGGCAGTACTCATATGATCAACATGCTGAGATTCATCTACCTGCCCTAGAAATCTTACATACACTAGGCATAGCAGTCCAAACGGACCATACACACCTTCATACTCATACATACATACACAGATTGAGCGCTCACCGCTCGAAAACAGTTTTAATATGTGTTCCAGCCCCAAAAATCGTTCAAATACGTAAAAGAAGGGGTCTTAGAACTCACATTGTGCTGCTGGGTATGACTCCTTCGAAATCAGTAGCCGTGGAATCCAGTACCTCGAACTCGTCTTCCTCTTCTTCTTGTTCTTCCTTCAAACTCGTAGTCTGCTCTCTTTCTCTCTCTAAAACTCTCGCTGATTTGGGGGTTGTGAGAAAAGAAATGGGCAGACATCCCTATGTATATCAGATATTTTCTCTTTTCTTTGTACTTTTACACAAAACCCCCTTCTACTTTCTCTTCCTTTTCCTTTTCCCCAAAATTCTTTCTTTTCTTTTCTTCTTATTATTTCCCGTTGTCTAATCAAAATTGCGGTGTTACATGGTGCCAGTAAGAGTTTTGTATCTGTATCATTCTGTGCTACACTAGATGCCCGAACTAAGGAAATAGATTATGCCTTCGAAGTAGAAACGGCCGATGGTAAGTCCATTAGAATAGCCAGAGTGATAGAGGATTGCCACATTAAACTAGGAGGTCATTACTTTCCCGCACAATTGTTTGCCATGCCCTTAGGAGGTTTTGATGTCATACTAGGGATGGATTGGTTAGCTGCCCATGATGCTAACATAGTATGCCAGCAAAGATGATCCGATTAACGGCTCCAGATGGTAGTCTGGTTACGATCTACGGTGATAGCGATTGCAAGGTTCGAAGGATCATTTCCATGATCAAGGCGGAGAAATGTATGAGGCGAGGGTGCGGAGCTTATCTAGCGTATGTCAAGGATGTTAAAGATAAAGCGAAAGAGTTGTCCGATGTACTAGTGGTACGGGACTTTCCTGACGTATTCCCGGAGGATCTGCCCGGAGTACCACCGGATAGAGAGATAGAGTTTCAGATTGACTTACTGCCAGGAGCCCAACCCATTGCCAAAGCACCTACCGCCTAGCCCCGTCCGAGATGAAGGAGCTCATGTCACAACTGCAAGAACTCCTTGACAAAAGATTCATTAGGCCCAGCATTTCTCCCTGGTGCGCTCCTGTGTTGTTTGTAAAGAAGAAGGATGGCAGCATGAGGATGTGTATAGATTATAGGGAGTTGAATAAGCTGACCATAAAGAATCGATACCCTCTACCCCGGATAGATGACCTGTTTGATCAATTGCAAGGGGCAAGTTGGTTCTCCCGAATAGATCTCCGATCCGGATATCATCAACTGAAGGTGAAGGAGCAAGACATCCCGAAGACGGCCTTCCGAACGCGCTATGGCCACTAAGAGTTTCTGGTTATGTCTTTCGGGCTAACCAATGCTCCTGCGGCGTTCATGGACTTAATGAATCGCGTGTGTCGCCCGATGTTGGACCAATCCGTGATAGTCTTCATTGACGATATTTTGATATATTTAAAGAACGAAGGAGACCACGCTTGTCATATCAAGGAGGTGTTAGAAACTTTACGAAGGGAGAAACTGTATGCGAAGTTCTCTAAATGTGCCTTCTGGCTATGGGAGGTACAATTTTTAGGGCACATTATAAATTCCAAGGGAGTTATGGTAGATCCAGCAAAAGTCGAGGCAGTTACGCAATGGAATTCCCCAAAGACGCCATCCGAAATCCGTAGTTTCTTGGGATTGGCTGGCTATTATAGAAGGTTTATCAAAGATTTCTCGAAGACAGCTTCCCCATTAACAAGGTTAACGAGGAAGAACGTGGTGTTCGACTGGGGAAATGAGCAAGAAGATGCGTTTCAGGAGTTGAAGGATAGACTAACCAAAGCTTCTGTGCTAACCCTACCAGAGGGAGATGAAGACCTAACGGTATACACCGATGCTTCTTACTGCGGGTTAGGCTGTGTGTTGATGCAAAGAGGAAAGGTTATAGCATACGCATCCAGACAGCTAAAGGACGCGGAGGTTAATTACCCGGTTCACGATTTGGAACTTGCCGCAGTAGTGTTCGCATTGAAGATATGGAGACATTATTTGTATGGAACTAAGTGCGCCATATTTACCGACCACAAAAGTCTGAAATATTTCTTTGAGCAGAAAGACCTAAATATGAGACAGAGGAGGTGGTTGGAGTTGATAAAGGATTACGACTGTGAAATCCATTATCACCCGGGTAAGGCGAATGTGGTAGCCGATGCCCTAAGCCGAAAGGAAGAATATGAACCGATCCGGTGAAGGCGTGCCAACTAGTGGTGACCCTAGATGTTATGAGGAGGATAAGCGAAGCTCAAATGAACGCTTTAAAAGAACAACTAATCAAGAAGGAAAGGATGGTGGGAAAAGTAGATGAATTGGTAGAGAACACCTTGGGTGTTAAGACCTTTCACGACAGGATATGGGTTCCGAGGCATGGCGACTTGCGAGAAAAGATTATGGATGAAGCGCACGAAACCCGCTACTGAATACACCCAGGAGCAAATAAGATGTACCACGACTTGGAGAAAGATTATTGGTGGCCTGGGATGAAGAGGGATGTGGTTGCGTATGTAAATAAATGTCTCACGTGCCTACAAGTGAAGGCTGAGCACCAAAGACCTTATGGTTATGTTCAGGCGTTAGAAGTTCCAGAATGGAAGTAGGAACATGTTACCATGGACTTCGTCACTAAGTTACCACGCACGACAAAAGGTCGTGATACGATATGGCTGATAGTTGATAGACTGACTAAGAGTGCGCATTTCCTGCCAATCAAGGAAGCGATTAGTTCAGAAAAGCTTGCTGAACTATTTATCCGAGAAATTGTGGCGTGACATGGTATGCCCATATCGATTGTTTCAGATAGGGATACGCAGTTCACCTCAAAGTTCTGGAAAAAGTTCCATGAAGAAATGGGCACGAGGTTGCATGTTAGTATCGCATACCACCCGCAGACTGATGGGCAATCGGAAAGAACGATCCAGACGCTGGAGGATGTTTCGGGCATGCGTTATCGAATTCGGCAGTAACTGGGATGATCATTTGCCACTAGCAGAGTTCTCCTATAACAACAGCTACCACGCCAGTATTAAGATGCCCCCATATGAGTTATTGTACGGTCGACGGTGCAGAACTCCTATTTGTTGGGGTGATGTCGGACAGAAGGAGCTAGGAAGCTTAGAAGTCGTGGAAGCCACAACGGAAAAGTTGGAGAAAATCAAGGCGTATATGAAGGCTGCAAAGGATAGACAAAAGTCATACGCCGACAGAAGAAGGAGACCAACAGAGTTTAGCGTGGGTGATAGAGTAATGCTAAAAGTGTCACCATGGAAGGGAATCATCCGAGTTAGGAATAGGGGGAAACTAAGTCCCAGGTTCATCGGACCATTCAAGGTACTAGCACAAGTTGGGGATGTAGCTTACAGGCTAGACCTTCCTAAAGAATTAAGTGGGATTCACCCTACCTTTCATGTGTCGCACTTAAGGAAATGTTTAGCACCGGATGAGGCAGTCGTACCTTGTAACACCCCGAAATTTCATTTAAAGAAAAGAAAACGAAAAGTAAATAGAAAGAATAGATAATGGATAAAAGTGGAAGGGGGTAAAGTGTACAAAGTACAAAAATCTAATATTTTATATTAGAAATGGGTATGGCCACCCATATCAAAAGCAGAAAGCTGCTTTTTTGCTTTCGAAGGAAAGAGAAAAAGAAGAAAAAACTCCTGGTTTTAGAAAGAGAAAGGAAGAAAAAGCTGTGAAAGTGCTTATTTTCGAGATTTAAGAGCAGAATTTGAAAGTGGGTCTCGGATTTGAAGTGTTGTTCAAAAGGCTGCTCAAGGTGAGTTTCTAGGTCCCCTTTTTACTCGTTTTTAAAATGTTTTGGGGCTGGAAATTCATGTAAGTATGTTTTTATAAGTTTGGGTATAATACCCGTATGATATGAATGTATGTATGTTTATGTTTATGTTAGATTTATGCCTAGTATCATGTGTATATGTTTAGTACTAGGCAATCTGATGTTTGGGAATTTGAAATATGAATTAGTCATATGAGCAGGTTACTAAAACGACTAACAAGCCCAAATAGTAGTGATATGTCTGAAATTTGGACTTAGAATAAATAAGTATAAGTTGATGAGTCTAATAGTGCTCATGAGTCTAAATTTTAACTTAGAAAAACTGAGTGCAGGGTAATAAGTCCAATAGTGCTCATAAGTCTAACAGTGCACATATGCCCGAAAATAAGTTAAGTATAAGGTGATAAGTCCAATAGTGCTCATAAGTCTAACAGTGCACATATGCCCGAAAATAAGTTCAAGTATAAGGTGATAAGTCCAATAGTGCTCATAAGTCTAACAGTGCACATATGCCCGAAAATAAGTTAAGTATAAGGTGATAAGTCCAATAGTGCTCATAAGTCTAACAGTGAACATATGCCCGTAAATAAGTTAAGTATAAGATGAAAAGTCTGAACAGTGGTCGTATGACCAGAGAATTTTTCTAAGTGTAGGGTGAAAAGTCCAGCAGTGCTCATACTCCCAGCAGTGCTCATACGCCCAACAGTGCTCATGCTTCCAATAGTGCTCATGTGTCCAACACTCAGAATTATTTTCAGAAATTTTCTGAAAATCTGGATTTCGGGGATTTGACCGAGGTTGACCAAGGCCATTTAATGATGATGTTTTGTGCACACGATGATGATTAATGATTAACCCCTTGATTATTGTTACTGATTTTATCAGTATTTTATTATTGTTAACAATATTATTATTTTAATATTGTTAAGTATGGTATAACACGATAAAGAATGTTTAAGAATTAACGAAGAAGTATTATCATTAATAAAGTGAAAGATTAATGATAAAGAAAAATGGGACGTAAAGTGAATGATAATGAATCCTTAATGAACGAATGAAAACGTGAGAGATTTGCAAGCGAAGTGTACCAAAGTGCACGGTCCTAAATGCCACAAGCTCAACCGCGTGAGGTTCAGCTAATCTTTAAGAGTGCACGTAGAGGTTCTAGTCTTGAGACTGACCTTCGGTGTGGTACACGGTGTATAGTAGGTACCCACATAGTGGGGTGTGGAATGTCACAGGTACCCATAGAGTGGGGGGTGTAGTATGTCTTGTTACCCACTTCGGTGGGGGTGTAGTTACCCACTTCGGTGGGGTGTAGTTACCCACTTCGGTGGGGGTGTAGTTACCCATTTCGATGGGGGTGATGATACCCACTTCGGTGGGGGTGATGTTACCCACTTTGGTGGGGGTGTAGTTACCCACTTCGGTGGGGGTGTAGTTACCCATTTCGGTGGGGGTGATGATACCCATTTCGGTGGGGGTGATGATACCCATTTCGGTGGGGGTGATGATACCCATTTCGGTGGGGGTGATGATACCCATTTCGGTGGGGGTGTTGCTACCCGAGTTATGTTTAACTTCGGGGGTGTGGCATAAGGCCAAACATAGTTATGAGGTGAGCGACTTTGTGTTGCAACAGACTCGGATGGAGTTCAATCTCTGTGATTGACTCGTACGGGATCTTTGTCGCGTATCCCGGTGCTGTGCTAGTCTTCGGACATGAGTCGGGGATATTGCATGAGACAAGATCTAGATGAGAATGAGAAATATGAAAGAAAGTCTTGCATGGTCTAGAGGTAACAGAGTGTCGGTCTATGGACTGAGAGCCATAGGGGCACCAGTATGTTAGAGTATGCCTTGTCGGCTCATGGGTATGAACCACGAGGGCAGAGAAGGGAGGTGACCCTTAGAGATTTGCATGCTTAACGAATGAAAGTTAAAGAACGAACGAATGATAGAAATGAACAGAGGAACACAATGATAACGTATGAAATGGGATCCATGTCACTTGACCTCAGTAATCATGGCTGTGTGCCATGAAGAGGGTAAAGTTTGACTGGCCCTAGATAAAAGTGAAAGATAGAGGATGCATGAAAGTAATGAACGTACTAATAAATGAAATGAACGTAAGAATGAACGTAACGTAGGTAAAGACGAATGTAACGAACGTATGAGTGAAAGTAAGAAACGCCCGAACGAAAGCTAAGGAATGAATGATGAAAATAATAACGATATTATCTATGTGCATGTACGTATGATGTGTGTTCATCTACGAAAGTATAGTATGTTTTTGAAAGAAGTAAAGAACGGTTTTAACAAAAGAAAAGTATGTTTTATTATAAAACTAGAACTCACTCAGCAACGCTGATGTTTTATGTATTTTCCAGTTGGCAGGTATGTTGCTGAGGATGGCATGAGGTGACTACTCAGTTGTTGAGGCTGGCATCCAAATTTTGACATGTCAATGTATTTTGAAATGTAAAAGAATGTTGTAATGAAATAAATGACATGTTTTTGTTATTAATGAATGTTTTTAAATTCCGCTGCGAGTAAATATGTGTTCTAAAACGTTTTATGTGCGATGAATGACCAACTGTGAGGTGCCCGGGAACGGGGCCTTACAAGTTGGTATCAGAGCCAAAGTTTAAGTGAATTGGGTAAAATTTTTCAGAATAAACCTTAACTTAAACTGAGAATGGGACGGAAAGGGAAGGGATGCCCAACTGAGTAGCTGCGTGCCATCAGGTATTTTCTTAGAGTTAACAGGCATTGTGTGCGCATGTTAGGTGTTTATGTGTTACTGTTAGATTTAGATGCTAATATAGTCAGGACAGGTAATGCTCGGGGTGTGAAGAGTAGAGTAAGTGGCTAATTACAACTGATCACCGTAATTAGGGACTTACTATACTTGACATAAACTGAGCTATTCCCTTGAATGACCGTGTAGTGTTTAAATCTTTCAGTGTGAGTTAGAGAATAGCCGGTGGTAAACTTCTAAGGCTTCCCGTGGTGGAGGTGGTGGCGGACGTGGTGTTGAACCACGAGTCACGAGAGCACGATCTAGAGTGGAACAGGTGGTTCACGAGGAGTCCGAAACACCTCAACCGGGAGGTGGTGATGAGAGTGCTAACTTGAGAGCCTCGGTGAAAGAGGCGGTAGCTGAAGAAGTGCATCAGGTCATGCAGACGATCCTACCATCTGTAGTGACTGAGGTAGTAAAGGCTGTTAGAGACGGGGAAAGACAGGAAAGGGGTAGATCATCAGGCTCAAGGAAACGGCCCGAGACTGAAACGGTCTTCTTCGATGACGAAGAGGAAGAAGAGCCTGCGCCGGAGACGGCACGAGGCTGTGATTATGGGGCATTTCGGCGATGCAAACCCCCAACTTTTGATGGTAATGGCACTGCTGTCGTGGCTCATCGTTGGGTCAGAGAGATGGAAGCGGTGCTGGAAATTAGTGAGTGCCGGGAAGATCAGAAAGTTAAGTTTGCCACTCATTCTTTCGTGGACTCAGCTTTATGCTGGTGGGACAACATAGTTCAAGTTGAGGGTAGTCGGGCTATCGGAAGGATGAGATGGCCAGAGTTGAAGAGGTTAGTGATTGAGGAGTTCTGTCCTCACCGTGAGATGGACAAGGTAGAAAGGGAATTCCTGCAGTTAGAAGCGGGGACGATGACGCATCAACAGTACACCACAAAGTTTAACGAGATGGCACGTCTGGTGCCGGATCAGGTGACTCCTCTATCCCGAAAGATAAAGCGGTATATTCAGGGTTTGCCAGCAGATATTCGCAGGCACATGATCGCTGCCCGACCGAGTACATTTAGGTCGACGGTAGATTTGGCGGGAAGGTTATACGATGAAAGATCGATGGTGGTGACAGAAGCTAGCAAGAAAGGAGAAGGCGATCGGAATGGAACGGGAAGCGATTGGAACGTGGCGAAGTCGCTCCAAGTAACAAAGGTGCACGGGTGGATGATCAGCGTGTAGTCATAACTGAGACGGGGTCGGAAAAGTGTGACAAGTGTGGACACAAGCCCCGGGAATGTAGACTGGGGACAAATGTCTGTTTCCGTTGTGGTAGGACCGGACATGTGGCGAAGAACTGCGGTATGGGGAGGTGTTATTCTTGTGGGGAGGAAGGTCACATGAGTAGGGATTGTGAGAAGTCAAGGGCAGAAGGTTCGGGAGTGAAGAAGGCTGGAAGAGAAGGACGGAGGGCAAACGCAGCAACTACACGATGACGCGGGAGGAGGCTAGGGTGAACTCCGATGTTACGTCAGGTATGTTTCTAGTCAATTGACCTTTAGCCTTTGTGTAGTTTGATTATGGCTCTGGTTTCATTCCGGCTGCCTTTTGTGATAAGTTGCATGTTAGGAATAGAAAGATATGTCATTCGACTTAGGAGCTACTATAGGTAAGTCTACTAGATTACCCAGTGCGCTAAAGGACCCCGCAATAGAATTGAGAGAGCGCTTGTTTTTCTGTTAGACCATCCCTGATAGACGTATGCGGATAGACGTACACCTCCGGGTGAATCGAGTAGTAACTTATGAGGCAAGCACCAAGTGCTGCAAAAGAGATGGATTGATTGGTGGTGCCCGATAAAAGTTCGGTGCCGATCTGCGATAATGGATTATGGATTATGATGGAGGCTTCACCGAGAAGGATATACGACGATCGGAAGAGAACGGAAACAAAAGGAGAAGGAACATCGATGAACCCTTCGATGTAGAGATTACTATTAGTGGATTCACTAGGTTACCTGATGCCCTAGAGGATTGCGTGATGCAACTAAGAAAGTTATGTCACCCGTTGTCTGAGGAACAATTTCAGCCTGTGAGTGGCTTATTGAACGGCAACGTACGATAGTTTCGACGTTGTAACAAACAAGTAGAATGGGAGGTTGGGAGTAAAGGAAAGAGCTGAATTTGGATTGAGTCACCAAATAAGCCGAATTGTCTTTCTTGTCAGTGTTGGGTTGCCAAAGGGTCATTATTCATACGTAAAGAACATCAAACAAGGGCTAGCAACTTTACGCAAGTTGATGGTCGTGTTTTGTTCTCAGTGATGCTCTGAAGCTCAATGATTATGATGCCGAGCCTTTGCTCAAATCTTGTGGTGTTTCTTTTGATTACAGTGACCGTACTCTACATGGCATATTTGAGGCCGTAATTCCTATTCAAATGAACATTTATCAGTATGCATGGGTTGTCAATGCAGAATAGTCAAAGATAGACCAGAAGTCGAATGTTGATAAACGAGATAGAGCGATTGAATTCCAGGTGAGAGACTGGAAGAAGAAGTGAGACAGTATTGCCCACAAGGGTTTAAGGAACAACAGGTTTCGGGGACGAAACCCCTTTAAGGGGGGTAGACTTGTAACACCCCGAAATTTCATTTAAAGAAAAGAAAAAGAAAAGTAAATAGAAAGAATAGATAATGGATAAAAGTGGAAGGGGGTAAAGTGTACAAAGTACAAAAATCTAATATTTTATATTAGAAATGGGTATGGCCACCCATATCAAAAGCAGAAAGCTGCTTTTTGCTTTCGAAGGAAAGAGAAAAAGAAGAAAAAACTCCTGGTTTTAGAAAGAGAAAGGAAGAAAAAGCTGTGAAAGTGCTTATTTTCGAGATTTAAGAGCAGAATTTGAAAGTGGGTCTCGGATTTGAAGTGTTGTTCGAAAGGCTGCTCAAGGTGAGTTTCTAGGTCCCCTTTTTACTCGTTTTTAAAATGTTTTGGGGCTGTAAATGCATGTAAGTATGTTTTTATAAGTTTGGGTATAATACCCGTATGATATGAATGTATGTATGTTTATGTTTATGTTAGATTTATGCCTAGTATCATGTGTATATGTTTAGTACTAGGCAATCTGATGTTTGGGAATTTGAAATATGAATTAGTCATATGAGCAGGTTACTAAAACGACTAACAAGCCCAATAGTAGTGATATGTCTGAAATTTGGACTTAGAATAAATAAGTATAAGTTGATGAGTCTAATAGTGCTCATGAGTCTGAATTTTAACTTAGAAAAACTAAGTGCAGGGTAATAAGTCCAATAGTGCTCATAAGTCTAACAGTGCACATATGCCCGAAAATAAGTTAAGTATAAGGTGATAAGTCCAATAGTGCTCATAAGTCTAACAGTGCACATATGCCCGAAAATAAGTTAAGTATAAGGTGATAAGTCCAATAGTGCTCATAAGTCTAACAGTGCACATATGCCCGAAAATAAGTTAAGTATAAGGTGATAAGTCCAATAGTGCTCATAAGTCTAACAGTGCACATATGCCCGTAAATAAGTTAAGTATAAGATGAAAAGTCTGAACAGTGGTTGTATGACCAGAGAATTTTTCTAAGTGTAGGGTGAAAAGTCCAGCAGTGCTCATACTCCCAGCAGTGCTCATACGCCCAACAGTGCTCATGCTTCCAATAGTGCTCATGTGTCCAACACTTAGAATTATTTTCAGAAATTTTCTGAAAATCTGGATTTCGGGGATTTGACCGAGGTTGACCAAGGGCCATTTAATGATGATGTTTTGTGCACACGATGATGATTAATGATTAACCCCTTGATTATTGTTACTGATTTTATCAGTATTTTATTATTGTTAACAATATATTATTTTAATATTGTTAAGTATGGTATAACACGATAAAGAATGTTTAAGAATTAACGAAGAAGTATTATCATTAATAAAGTGAAAGATTAATGATAAAGAAAAATGGGACGTAAAGTGAATGATAATGAATCCTTAATGAACGAATGAAAACGTGAGAGATTTGCAAGCGAAGTGTACCAAAGTGCACGGTCCTAAATGCCACAAGCTCAACCGCGTGAGGTTCAGCTAATCTTTAAGAGTGCACGTAGAGGTTCTAGTCTTGAGACTGACCTTCGGTGTGGTACACGGTGTATAGTAGGTACCCACATAGTGGGGGTGTGGAATGTCACAGGTACCCATAGAGTGGGGGGTGTAGTATGTCTTGTTACCCACTTCGGTGGGGGTGTAGTTACCCACTTCGGTGGGGGTGTAGTTACCACTTTGGTGGGGGTGTAGTTACCCATTTCGGTGGGGGTGATGATACCCACTTCGGTGGGGGTGATGTTACCCACTTCGGTGGGGGTGTAGTTACCCACTTCGGTGGGGGTGTAGTTACCCATTTCGGTGGGGGTGATGATACCCATTTCGGTGGGGGTGATGATACCCATTTCGGTGGGGGTGATGATACCCATTTCGGTGGGGGGTGATGATACCCATTTCGGTGGGGGTGTTGCTACCCGAGTTATGTTTAACTTCGGGGGTGTGGCATAAGGCCAAACATAGTTATGAGGTGAGCGACTTTTTGTTGCAACAGACTCGGATGGAGTTCAATCTCTGTGATTGACTCGTACGGGATCTTTGCCGCGTATCCCGGTGCTGTGCTAGTCTTCGGACATGAGTCGGGGATATTGCATGAGACAAGATCTAGATGAGAATGAGAAATATGAAAGAAAGTCTTGCATGGTCTAGAGGTAACAGAGTGTCGGTCTATGGACTGAGAGCCATAGGGGCACCAGTATGTTAGAGTATGCCTTGTCGGCTCATGGGTATGAACCACGAGGGCAGAGAAGGGAGGTGACCCTTAGAGATTTGCATGCTTAACGAATGAAAGTTAAAGAATGAACGAATGATAGAAATGAACGGAGGAACACAATGATAACGTATGAAATGGGATCCATGTCACTTGACCTCAGTAATCATGGCTGTGTGCCATGAAGAGGGTAAAGTTTGACTGGCCCTAGATAAAAGTGAAAGATAGAGGATGCATGAAAGTAATGAACGTACTAATAAATGAAATGAACGTAAGAATGAACGTAACGTACGTAAAGACGAATGTAACGAACGTATGAGTGAAAGTAAGAAACGCCCGAACGAAAGCTAAGGAATGAATGATGAAAATAATAACGATATTATCTATGTGCATGTACGTATGATGTGTGTTCATCTACGAAAGTATAGTATGTTTTTGAAAGAAGTAAAGAACGGTTTTAACAAAAGAAAAGTATGTTTTATTATAAAACTAGAACTCACTCAGCAACGCTGATGTTTATGTATTTTCCAGTTGGCAGGTATGTTGCTGAGGATGGCATGAGGTGACTACTCAGTTGTTGAGGCTGGCATCCATATTTTGACATGTCAATGTATTTTGAAATGTAAAAGAATGTTGTAATGAAATAAATGACATGTTTTTGTTATTAATGAATGTTTTTTAAATTCCGCTGCGAGTAAATATGTGTTCTAAAACGTTTTATGTGCGATGAATGACCACTGTGAGGTGCCCGGGAACGGGGCCTTACATACCTCTAGGTGACATCGAGGTGGACGAGAAGCTGAATTATGTAGAGCAACTAGTAGCTATACTGGATCGGAAGGAGAAGCGATTGAGAAATAAAATAGTCAAGCAAGTCAAGGTGCAATGGAAACATCGAAAGGGGTCGGATGCCACCTGGGAATCCGAGGAGGAAATGAGATGACAATACCCCGATCTGTTTAACGACGAGGCAGGTTTCGAGGACGAAACCTAAATAAGGGGGGAGACTTGTAACGCCCCGAAATTTCCCGAAACAAGTCATTTAACAATAATGGGCTTTTAAGGGTGAATTTAAGAAATAAAGGGGTAAATTAGTGGGCTACGGATCAAATTAGCCTTAATGGGCTAGGTTTGACGGGTTTAAGGGCCCTAATCAGCCCTTAAACATGCATAATCAGTTCCATTCCATCACCTTACAACCCTAGCCACCAAATTCGTAGAGAGAGAAAGTAGAGAGAGAAAGTGAAGAAAATCAAGATTTGGAGTTTGAAGGGTTGAAGGATTGGAGAGCTGGGTGATTGGAGCAGAAAAACACAAGGAAAGAGCAACAAAACAAGGTAAGAATCGACCTCTAAGGCCTTCTGTAGATCAAACCCGGATTCTAGGGTTTTGGGGTTTTGAAAAGTTCAAGGAAACACATAAAGTCAAATTTTTACATATGAAAACGTGTAAAAAGGCTAGATCTGATTTCATGGAAGGTAAACCAA